>MJMS01000036.1:4883-68921 GCA_002018275.1 Huntiella bhutanensis | reverse complement strand
TGTTGTTGCTGCTGTTGATGTTGTTGCTGCTGTTGCTGCTGTTGCTGCTGTTGCTGCTGGTGATGCTGTTGATGTTGTTGTTGCTGTTGTTGCTGGTGATGTTGTTGTTGTTGCTGTTGTTGCTGGTGATGTTGTTGCTGGCGTCTCTGCTGTATGTGGTGTTGAAATTGCGCCTGTTGCAGCGAAATGACAGACGAATTAGACAAAAACGGCATAGAGTGTACCGTGGCGGCACCACCATGTAGATATACATCGACAGCACCACCATCTGATGGATACAAAGCGCGCTGACCCGACTCGTTCAATGCAACGTGACCATGACCATGGCTCGCAGCAGCAGCAGCCATAAGGTATGCATCCTGCACCACAGTGGCATCAGTCTGCCAAGCGGGGTAAGAGCCCTGGTGTGATGTATGGCCGGGCGCCATGTAAAAACCTGGCGCTGCATGGGACGAAGAGCCATGGTGAGAAAAAGACATAGGCATAGACGTCTGCATGGCGTGAGCGCCAGCTCCACCAATAGCCGTTGTCACTATTGAAGAAGTTGGCTGTCCGCTGCTGTCATAACCTAGCTGACTCATGCGTCGCTGGTAATCGGAGTTGTCCCCCGTAAATTGCCCATAGGCATCTAAAGGCATGGCCATATCAGCATTGGCCGACAAATCAACCATGATCTGCTCAGACTGGTCAGCTTGGTGGTGAATTCCGCTTCCGTCATCGCCTGTATCGGTCTCAATGTTGACACCATCGTCGGCATCATGATCAGCATCGTAATCGGCGTCATGGTCCGACTCTACATGAGTACCAGAACCAATCACTCGTCGCCCCGAATGCGTGGGCAAGCGCTGGTGATTGAGTGGGGCCGCTGCCGAGGTCGTCCGATTTATGGCGTGGTGGGGCGGAAGAGCATTTGGCGGGGGTGGGGACATCATCTGGTGATTTCGGTGGTCAGACTATTTGTGCACTTGATACTAAAAAAAGGCCGCTTCAGCTGCCTACTGGTCGCAAGGAAAGCCTTGTTGACATGGGAATGTGGGAAAAATGAGAGAAAAAAAAAACAAGGAAAGTGAATCTTCTGGCTCCGGATAACTTGAGCATATCCCGGATGGTTGTTGGCAAATGATGTCATTTGTTCATGTCTGGTCGATCTCGCACCCTTCTGAACTCTCCCCACGCTTGGTATCGCATCTTGGTCGACTCTTATCATGCACTGCTACCATATAGCACCAGAGCTGCAGCTCCCACCCGTAATTGGCCCATTTCTTCAAGAGCTCGACATGACTTTAAACATAACAACGACGTCATTGCACTGACCGCAAACGACAATTACTAACCAACTTGGCTGAGTGTAACCGTACGGCTTTTCACTTTACATTCGCAACGCTCACTTGCTTCCAGTGTGACATAAAAAACTAAAGGGAGAAAGTCTTACCTGATAGTTGGATGATGAAGATGGCGGCCGTGGCTCACCTGTGGTCTCATGGCCATACAACGGCTCATGGACCGAGTCGCCCAAAAAAGCTGCATACGACTCGGGGCTATTTGTTACCTGAGGTTCCAGACCCCGGGTCTTTTGTTTGCCCCGTGCCGAAGGCTTTGCGTCGCGACGTCTACTAGCCATTCGGCTGTGAGAAACAAACAGAACAAAAAAGAACGATCGAGAACACTCGGAAAGATGGTGTGAACAAGTGGAGTGACCGTGTGTTTAGGGTATAGGGTTACTGAATTAACCAAACAGGGCAATGATTGTAGCGAAGCAAATTCCGCAGTGAACGGGCGCAAAAGTGTGGTGACGCTGCGTGGCGGAATCGAGGTCGAGTGCCCTTCTGAGTAAGATAGGTAGGTGCCTCTATGGCCAAGAGAAAGTCAGGGAAAAAGCGGAAGGTGTCTAGGCGTATGTGTGTGCGTGTATGGGTGATTTATTTTGATCCGGTGACCGTACTTGGTGGTGTTCGGGTGTCACAGAGCCTGTAGTTGCCTTGTTAGCGGCAAGACGTTGGAAATTTCCGTTTTGGGCCTTGTTGCTAAAGGTTGTATAAGGGCGTTGGGGGGAAAAGGCCGAAAAAGAAAGGAAACAAAAACGCGGAAAACGAAAAAAAAAATACGGGAAGAAAAGTCGTGAAAAGGTACCGAAAGAAAAGAGCAATTCAAATTTTTTTCCCCTCGAAACAAGTCCTTCAAAGCCAATCTGGCCAGGGAAGCAAAATTGACGGCCAACAATTGCACAAGTACGAATGCGTCCAATCCTGCTGATGTTGTATGTTGGACGTGCGTTTTCTTATCCACCGTGAAATACCTGGGTCAGCACTGGTCCAAACTGAACAGCGCAGGGCAGAACTGACTTGAACAAAATAAAACCGGCCAACAGCCGACGACTCCACCAAAATAGTAAGTATTGTCGAAACTACCGGCACAATTGTGGACTGTCGCAATTCACTCGTCTCGCGCCGAGTGTGCGAGGCAACCTCGTGGGAAATATCGGCCCACTCTTACTTTATTTGGTGGTAGAACAGGTAAAGACAAGGGACCTGGGTCGATATGAATGATTTGTCGTGGAAGGAAAGGAGGGAACAAGGGAACAAGAAGAAGAAGGAAAGAATCAAAGAAGGAAGTCTGTGGCAACGGCTCACTCGTGTTCTAGAACCAGAACTGATGAGCCCTCGACCCAGAAATGACGTGGTAAGTTGGGATGAGTGGGAACGAGCTGGTTAGAGACCTCGTGATTGAGAACAAATAGATGTGTTCGAGACCTTGACGAACGACTTCGTTCGAGACCTCGGAGAACAAGTTTGTCTTGAGATTCCAGAAAGGTGAATAGGTTTGAGGCCTACAAAAGTGGGCAGTCTCAAAATCAAGCAACACTTGCCCTTTCACCCCCTATGCAGTCAACCCAATCTGCCAACCCAATCAACCAGCTAGCACAGCACAGCAAAGCACAGCGGCCCAACGAAACGCCTGCAGCCTTAGAGGTCTCCTGTCACGCCAGATTTCCTAACACTTCCTCAGTTTTCCTTCTCTCGTCGCTAACGCAGCGCAGTGTAGCAGTGGTTCGTGGCATCAATCCACATAGGCTCAACAAAGCCAACAGACCTCAAACCAAGACCACAAAGCCCCAAAGCCCCCGATGCAGAAACGCCCCGACTTCGCGGCCTTGTTCTTTTCGTCCCAAACGGGGCAAAGTGACTGTTGAGTGGACGGTTCTGTGCAGAACTAGGCCTTACCTTGCCCTAAGAGGACCAATAAAAAGGGGCCAGAACAGTGGAAGGCGGGGAACACCGAGGTTCAAGACGCACAAGACGCACAGAAAAGCCAATCGTGGTCTCCACTTTCTGTTCCAGTTAGTGGGACTCTAGTAGGAACCAAGAAGTTAGAATAGGGCGGTGACTTATGAGTGAAGGAGTCGACGCTTAGAGTAGCCAAAGGTAGGGGGGGGAGTTAACTGTTGAGTAGTGAGACACTAAGTGACAGTAGCCTGTCTTTTGTATTGGTTGACAGGCTAAGGAGGCCAACGGAGTCTAACAAAGAAGCCTAGAAGTTGCCGCCGGTAGTAGAAAGAGGTAAACGAGTCCCGAGGAAACAAGGTAAAAGGCCAAAAGAATCTCCCGTCTCCAAAGCGAGCCCATGAGAGTCTGGAACTACATACCTACAATACACGAATGCAAGGTTCGGGATACCGACTAATGAAGGACTCTACCAAAAGACGCTATCAAGGAGGCCCCCTCAGCTAAAGTCTCCCGCAGGCAGCAAGGAGGCCCGGATCAGCGGCTGTAGAGACTCTTTGTATGTATGTATGTACATACATATGTACATCTGTACATAGCCTTGCAGACCGCCACTCGGTCAGTTAGGTTTCCCTGAGGCCGGGGGGGGTGTATGTGGCGGTAGAGTAAGTCTCTGTGGCGGATATGGAGTCGGGTTCCCTCTGCGGGGACCCATAGAGTCGTATTCTACGGCCCGGTCGGGCGCACACAAGCGCAAGTAGCGGGGAGAGAGAAGAGAGGAAGAGGGATATGTGAGAAAATTGAGGGCGGCGAGTTGTATGTTTAATAGGGTATGAGGCGAGAAGAGTGGATAGTGTTTCACAGGAGCCGGTGGCGAGGCGCTGGGATGGGATTTGGGGAGTACAACGTCGTGGGAGGATTCTCGATAGCGAGGCGTTTGCCACTGGTTTGACGTGGCGACATGGGATGGGACAGAATGAGGGCAGACAGGGCTGGACAATGGGGGTTATACGGGAGTATGTAGTTGATGACGATGTCTGGGCATAGATGTCGGGTTGTGCGTAGGAACAAACATTGGACATACCGAGCGACGGGAGAGCCGGGACCGAGCGGGACCGGTAAGGATCGACGGGAGCTAAAGATGAGACTCATGCAAGACGGATTTGAAGCTGACGACGATGCATCAAAGTAATGACGAGAAGCCGATAGCGCATGTAGTTAGGGAGATAAACATAAATGATAAATTATGGGAAACAAAACTTGAGGAGGCCAAATCCGCTTCATATAGGGTGTTTTCAAATCCGGGTTTCCACGACTCAGCCTTGCCAAAACACTTGCTATCTCTTTTCTCATTTATATTTAGCCTCGTTCACCCCGCTATTGCACTTTCTAGAACAGAGATTTCGTTCCTTCCTTCCTAAGCAAAAAAAGAAGTGAGCACGACATACCGGAAGTAGATGCAACTACGGCGAATGCTTGTCGGTCGTTCCTGGCCCGTAGGCCGAGTAGATGCAAGGAATCAAGGGAATACGGAGGCCACATGTTAGATGGTTGATGATGTATGCAAGTATATAGGTACTTATGTATGTGTACACAGTAGACAAGTACAAGATATACTTGGTAACGGGAATGGAAACCTAGCAAGAGGTCAAAAAGAAGGAATTAGCAAGGGGAGTGGCAATGGTGCCACTGTAGAGGTGACAAGTGACGAATCGTAGGAGGAGTGGACGTAATGTCTTGTCAGTAATCATATAAAGACGCATGTGTCGTAAACGCCCGACAGATGACAGCGACTGAGGTCTGCCAAACACAAAGCCCTGTACCATGCCTGCGTCTGTTGTCTTGGTTCCAAGACGAGAATGGCAGGTATACTAAAGACGGCTAGCCAGGTAGGGATGTGGACCGAGCCAAGGGATAGGGAACAATGGAGGAGGGGTGTATCCAGTCATGTTTGGGGTTACTGGACGCTCGTCGGAGTTTGGTGATACAGTCATATGTCTGGTAAAGCCGATGGATATGGTGGCTTTACGGTTATCATGGAGATGGAGGAGGACAAGACTACGGGGGAATGCTGACTTGCGTGAGCGAACATTCTATGAATAGTTCATGAGATAGAGGCTTTGAAAGTGAAAACGAAAAAGAATTCTTCAAAGCTTCGAGACGAGATACACCCCCTTTGCCACCGTGCAGACTCCCCATCCTCCTCGCCACACGTCGCCACATTCCCCCACCGGATCATCCACCGCTAATTAAGTGCTGCACTAAGACATTCCCCGACAAAAACCCTAAACGGCCCCACTAACCGGGCGTAAATCCACTTTTACCAAACATACAGTACATTCTGGATGTATATGTACACACCTACACATGTACATGAAAATATAGAATGATCAATATTTGCACGTCAAGGCACCTTGCCACCCGCCTCAAGATCCAAGCAACACGCGGTTTCCAGCTTTACAGCCCACCAAGTTCAATCCAGACACCCACACGCCCCAGACAGTCCAACAACTGCGGGCCAATCCTGATCCGTGCCCAGGGTTGGGTTGGGGTTTTTCCACTCTTGTGGCATGCTTGAGATATGAACAAAGGAAACATAACGAACAACCTAAGAACAACAGAAGCTTATGTCCGGGTGGCAGCATAAATGCTGGCTCCTGTATATGCACGCAAGTGGACTGAACAGGGCTCTTGTGAGACAGGTGGATATGATATCAGTAATCAGGCCGTCAGATCCGGGAAATCCGGGAAATATACATATGCACGTAAGAATACATGAGACAACTTTGGCCTTATCATTGTCCCCAGGGTTGAAACGAGGGTTCTACACACACGTGACTCTGGCGCGGGGTACATTCAGCTGAGGCAGCCCTACCCGCATTAGGGTTGCCATAAGTAAGGCTGTTTTTAAGATCAAAAGTCTCAGGACATAGCTAGGATCTGCACATCCTTATGGGACCTACGGTACACGAAGATCTTCACCGGACAGACTTTTGGAGAACTATCCATACAAACTACAGATTCCTCTTCAGAGCAATTACGAATTCAAATTCCATTTTCTTCCTGAACCACAGATAACTCCGGACTTTCCATTTTTGTCTCGAGGTCAAACTCGACACTGTGAACAATCAAAATTCACCATCACAAGTATCCCTGTAATCCTTATTGTGGCCCCTGATCCCTGCGACCCCGACGACGCTCCTTGTTATCTATGCACGATTATCGATAGTGCAAACTAGGACAGGCCTCAACAATGTCATCAACGTCCAGCGCCGGAATACCTCCGATTCCTCCGTAGTAAATACTACCCTGTAGCCCGCTATTTTCCCGGTCGCTCCAATCCCGCTTTGCTTTTGGTATGTACGTACTTGGGTCTTTAGGCATTCACTCCTATTCGGCGGAGAATAGTTTGTCCGATTCCCGAGAGTGAGATGTACTATTTGCCATGATATTGAATGTGAGGCTTCCAATTGTAGAAGATCGTTCAATTAGAAACCTCATATCTCAAATTCCAAAGAGGGCAGGTCCTTCCAGTCAAATATTGTACATGAGAACCAGAAACTATGAGTATGTACTTGCCCGTCAATACTGGTACCGAATCCCAGGGCACACCGGTGAACGAAGTCATAAGGCGCTGGTAGAGATACCTCGTACACATGTCGTCTATTTCACTATAGAGACCCCATTTTTTTTATCCATTCCTTTCAAAGAGGCATCCGCCTATAGAGAGACCTGATAGGCCCCACATATATTGCCATGGGTGACCATATAAATCGTTTTCTTCAACGTGGGGGTGGCTACAAATATAATTCCTTCCCTCGGCATATGTGCGCGAACACAGCGATAGTAGTCAACATATTTTGTTGCCACAGGCCGACTTACACATCATCATATTACGAGTGCTCTCACTAGATGACAGCATTATGTCTATTGCGCTACCTACTTTACTGTAGTCACATGTGCCCCCTTTGTTACAAGCTACAGCGACCAAAACGAAGAAAGGCTAAAACAACACAGACAGGTTACAACGGAGGCCACAACCAAGTGCCCGAGCAGAATTTTAGCTGAAAAGAAGTTAAGTCGTACTCCATTGAATAATCAGAAAATCCTGCTCTTATTACTTGGTCTATGTCATATAAAATGACGTACCATTTGCCACATCACAAAAAATCCCGGACATAACTGACGTCATCCGACGTCACACAGCCAAGCTAAATCTCGTAAAACAACAAAAAAAAAATCATAATAAAATAAAAAACTAACAAAAAAGTCTAAGCAAAAATCTACGCCGCCGACTTCTTCTTTTTAGCCGGTGGTTCATCCCCCATCTCCTCGTCTTCGTCATCCTTGCCATCCTCATTATCTACGTCACTCTCGCCCTCGCCCGATCCGGAACTCTCGTGCTCCGAGTCAAACTCCTCGGCGACATCCGACTCTGATTCGGCCTGGAAATCCTCATCCACAGACTCCTCATCCTCATCGGCACTGCCGCGGTCCGCCGTTCTAACGACCATCTCATCGTCTGAATCGCTCAGACCCGCACGGGCCGCTGCCGCCGCCAACTTGGCATCCTCATCAATCTCGTTCTTAACGCGGAGCCCCTTAAGGCGGAAGAAGTCCTCCATGGCTTTCAGGTCTTCACGGCTAATATTGCTAAATTGCCAAGAGCCCGCATTCTTCATGTGAACAGTGATGTCGAAGGTTGAAAGGGTAGACATGGCACCCTCAACGCGAGAAAAGGTAACCGATTGAGTTTGATCGTAGGTGACGTAAGTGGTGGGTTTGGGTACAAACATGAAGGCTTTTTCGAGTAAGAATAGGTGACCCTCGGAGGCCTTAATGGAACACTTGATGCCTTGGGTGCCGCGGTGCCTGAAGAGAAAGACGTTGTGTTAGTAGACAATGGTGATAACATGGGGGGGTATATACATACGTGACAAAGTCCTTGGCAGGAGTACTAATCTTCTTACGACCAAGGCCCTTGAAGAGATAGGTGACAACCTGATGCAAAGGTTGCTCGTAGTGTCCGACCAAGCGGTCCTGGTACTTGGTCTTGAGGTCCTCCTCGGAAATGTTGAGATCAATTGTAGTCTCCTCGTCCTTGTTAAACTGCATGACGACGAAGGGATATCTCGTTTGACCCTGGCGCAGCGGGGGGTCAAGCCCAAGACACAACATGCAATGCGTCTCGTCGGGTGGCAACACCATGAACTTCTTGATGCTTTCGTACTTGATCTTGTAGTCGTATGACTTACCCCGCAGGCGGAAGGAGGACTCGTACATGTCGATATCGAAACGTCCACGTGGGGTAAGATGCAACACCTCCAAGAAAGTCGCAATTGTGTCGCCGGCAGTCTCGCCAATCTCAGCCTTCTCCATAAGCGTATCGTAGAAGAGGGCAGCCGCGGTCTTCTCCTCAATCTCTTCGAGCTCCTCGCCATCCTCTCCCACTTTTTTCATTGTCGCCATACCCGGAACATAGAAGCGCATCTCAACCAATTGGTCCTTGCCGGCTCCCGACTTCTTTCCCTTGTCGCGCGCACCACCAAGCTTAGGATTTCCACCAGCCTCACCATCAGCCGGCAACGCCATTTCTACACTAATTTCATTGCGGCCAGCCAAGTTCGTGTTACTGATTTCGGAGTAAGGAATTTCGAAGGCGGGGCGGTTTTGGACGTTGAACGTGAGCTCAGCCTTGGTGAACTCGGCCTTGCCCCAGTTCCAGCCACGAATAGCGTGCTCCTTGCTCTCCAGCCCGATGCTGTACCAGTTCTTGAAAATCTTAACGAGACGCTCAAAGTCCTCAGTGGTGAATCCGTCGAGCTGGATTACGCGTGATGTGCGGTCGAGAATCTTGATTTCGAAGCCCTTGGCAGCTCTGCTCCAGTGGGCGCCACCAATCTGGGTGTTGTCGAGGGTGAAGGTGTCGCCACCAGTTGATGCTTTCCAGCCGAAACCATCCTTGGCGAAACGGCATTTGCCGGCGTGATCCGACAGATCGAGGTAAATGTTGTCAAAGGTTTCGCTGCGGGGCGAGGTAAAAGTTAGTGGGCTAGGTGTCGACAGAAAGAAAACTTGACGTACAAAGACATGATCGCGTCTTCAACTATACTATGGGGAGAAATTTAAATGTAGAGCGGAAGCAAAGTCCCGATGAAGCGCCAATTATCAAAGGGCGACAATGGCGATACGATGTGTAAAAGAAAGGCGATGAATTGATGGAACCAAGCGAAACTTGGCTGCTTGCTCCTATCGTTCACGCTGATCGCGGCAGAAACGCGGTAGAGGCGAAATTCAATTAAGCTGTGGCACGGCAGAATTAGGCGGTGGATATTTACCGCTCAGGGTATGTCTCTTACCTTAGGGTTGTGTCAATGGTAGGCTCTAATACAACCCTGTTGGTTAACCCTATAGAATGCATCAAAGTCAACACTCGAGGAGAGTGTTTTCTGGTGATGTTGTTTGCACCTGCAAAACTTAGATAAGTCTAGTGCGAATAATAGACAATATTTATTAGTCCCTTTTAAGATATATACAGACAAAAGTCAACTACTTATATAATATCTTATGAATGCTACATTAGTATGGTATGGTGTCTCGCTACCAGTGTCATGATCATAAAATAATATGGGAAGTGAGGGAACAATATTTCATGACATAGTGTCATACGTCTAAAGAGGTCGTCCGTACGGACGTAAAAAGCAAGGTGAACCAACAATAAACGAACGGTGTAATACTATACGGTAGGAAGTGACATGGGTTGCTGTTGATTTAACCTTAAAAATGATGGTTCGTGGGTTAGGAAAACAGCCGATTTACATTCAGATAGTAGGGCAAGGTTGCACAAAACATCGTTTAATAAAGCCATGATCTAACAAGTAGGTACCACAAGAAGCACATGTAAGAGGAATGACAGTAACATTTTAATATAAATTATGCTTATAAGAGAAGTAATAGTATAAGACGGCAGCGTCGTATTTGAAAGTACAAAGAAAGTAAGCAAAACACAAGGGATAGTTCATAATCCATTAGAAAATCAGGTGGCCCAGAACACGGCACGGTTGGAGGGAAGGATGAAGATCATTTAATAACCGAGTGAGCCAGATCATAAGTCCACTACTTATTGGCAGGGTACTTGCAGATGGGGCACTTCTGGAATGGTGGAATCCATGACATTTTGCCATTCTTCAGACAGGGAGGACAAAGCGGCCCAGTAGGAGTTGGAGGAGCTGGAGACGGCTGAACCTACAAGGGAGGATTGTTAGTGTTGTCCTTAATGCAGGTACATGCGGAACGGTGGCAAAACTTACCTTTCCCGTGGGTCCAATCTCAAGTGGTTCGGAAAATCTAACGCTCTTGGTACCGGCCATTTTGAATGAGAGTGTAGATTGGAGTTAAGAAAAATAAATCGTGATGTTGATTTGAAAGCTGTGAATGAAGAATAATGGAGTATTAGATTGTCATAACGCCGCAACGTCCACCATCTTATATACACATGGCAACGTATCGTGAGATCTACCTTTGAACTGAACTTTCTTTGTGCCTATATCTTCTAGAATGAATTTTAGTTTCATCGGACCCGGCATCCATGCCGACGACAAAGAAATGTACAATTTAAAACCATAGTGGTGTACTTTGCCGAAAAAACGGACACGACGGGTCGGCCCGTGGACACCAGCACAAAGGATCAAGCTGAGCTGTCAAAGGAAGCGTCAAAGTCCCGACCGCTACGACCAACACAAAGGATTCAATTTGTGTAGGTACATATGTAAAATATTATCCACTGGCTATGGAGTTCCTGACTTTACGCCTTGTATACCTTGTCATGGCTTCTTTGTTTCTAGGTACTTTGTCTTTGGCATCGACACTAGAAAAAGAAAGGGACTTCATATTTGATGTTTGTATTGAAGGTCGAATCTGAGTTGATTTGACAAGAGCTAGCGCAAAAAGAGTTATTTACCTCGTCATATTGTTTGACACCGGCGATGTGTCCTCAAGAACACGTGATTTCTCAGCGCAGAGAATTTGTCCCTTTAAGGCTATGGACATGACAAGAGAGATTTAGAAACAGTGGTAATCAACTTGGACTACGAAGTATGGTGACTAAATATAAATAATACAAATGTTATAAATAACGACATAATTGAATTGAAAGACATTTACTAAAAAGTAGTCGCACAGCGGCCAGCGCCTCGTGTTATTTTGTAAGTTCAGATTCCTCAATCCCGATACCAGAGTCGCATTGCAATCCCCTTGCTGCCCCGGACTTGCTATGGTTAATGGGAGAACCATAAATCAATCTATGCTTTATGATAAAATCGTTCAGATTTTGTGAGAAAAATGTACCGGCCGGATGTAACGCTGTGCCATTCAAGGACGCCTTGGCAGCAGAAACAAAGTTGGGAAATAATTTCCAAAAGTTTTGCGTAACGTACAACTCAGCAGGATTACTTGAAAACTTGATCTGATTGTCAGCTACCACCAGAATTCCAAGGGTATTCTGCACAATTCTCCGGATCTCAGGCAAGCCAATTCCTACGAACGGAGACCCGGGGTGGGGCAAGTGTCTAGACACCGACAGATGGGGAATCACAGCTACCCAGGCCATCAAATCCAGGGTACGGGTATCTTGATTGGCTGTTACTTGGCCACGGACTCGGTACATGGTCCGTCTATAGCGCTCATACACGGCATCCGGAATATGGTTAACGACGTGTAATAAGCCCTTCTCGGTTGAGAACGACGAATCCCTTAGTTGATTGGAGAGCAGTAAAATTCTAGTGGAACTTGAGTCAGCAAAAAAAAAACTAATTGGGGCAGCTGAGTACTTACCCTCCCTGTGAGGGTTCAAGAACTTTGGCAAGTAAAGAATTTGTCTTCGGCGTGCCTGGCAGGAATGGATTCTCGCCTTTCCATTTCGCCGAATCTAGTGCATTCAGCAAACAATGCTCCAGGTCTGACCGGTGTGCATGAATGTCCCTAAATTGGAATTGGGGAAATGCTTCGGGGGATAGGCGGGGGACCGGGCGAGAAAAGCAGATGACGTGGTTAGTACGGCCTAAAGAACTCAACTTATGAATTACATCCTGCGAAGTCTGGATATCACATTCGTCTATCCCGTCGAGAAAGAAGTAGACCATGTAGGTCGTTGTAAATTCTTGCAACAAGGAATCCATGTGTTCCATGTTACAAGACATTGTGTTACCACCGAGAGATTGCTCATAGATTAATGCCATCGAGTTAGTAGGAACCTTGACTTGATTTAAGATCTGTCGCAGGATTTCTGCCAGTATGTCCAGCACGCCGAATGATTTGTCTTCATGGAAGTGCAAACGGACAAGGATAGGACGTGACTGTATAGGGTCCTTCTTGAAATTCCGAAAATGGCGTTCTGTGATCAAGTGCCTATTTAAAGATCGTAAGCATGTCTGAACCGGTCTAGACCAATATAGCTAACTCAACTTACATTAACACTGATTTTCCCATGCCGACTATTGAGTCTGTTAGTTTAAATTATTGTACAAGGTTAACAATTGAAGACTTACTACCACCCAAATACCATAGATATCGGCTTGTAGACCCCGCGTACGATTGAAACCACTTTTTATAGCGTCTGTCTTTCATGAGCCACAATCCGGAATCTCCCCGAGACTTACCCAGCGCTGGACAATTCACGCCAAGTTCAAAAGCATTGGTAGGTGGGCCCACCCAGTTGGCGGCTTCGGTTGCGATGGCAGAGTTGACCCAGCCGAGGTGAAAATCTGCTTGGCCAGCTGCGTGCTTAATGGAGCTCTTTGCCGAAGACAACGTGGAGGGTAAAGGGAGTTGCAACCCTTCCCAATCAGGCTTTTTGCAGATGTCCGTTATCTTCCGCAGCAGCCGGGTAATATTGCGCATGCTCTGCTGGAGAGTAGCGTCTTGTCGCTGGGTCCAGACTAAGCGTTCCCAGTACTTGTGCTTCTCAAGGCTAAAAACAAGGTCACGAAGCTCGTTGAAACAGCCACGCGAAATGATGGACTTGCAAGTGTCTCGTTGCTCCTCCTCGAGTAGAAGTTCCTCACGCCGGAATACCTTGTCTTCGTTTCTATCCCATGGTACATCGACGGAAAGCAGTGACCGTGTAAACACTTCGATCCACGAATGACGAGCAAAAACATCAGATTTGTTGCGATGTAGCCATTTCTTGTCAAGGAGAGTGATATTGTGGACCAGCATAGCAGACAGTAAACCCAGCATTGAAATCAATGCAAGTTGAGTATCATGGCCAACAGAGTCACTCGTTGTGCAGGAGAGGACCTTGAGAGCATCTTGACAGGAGTTAAACTTTTTGACTTGCTTGGAAAAGGACCGATGTTGATCGTCGGTCTTTTCTGAGATAGGCTCAATTTGTTCGATTTGTTCAGTCCCAACGACGCAAGCGTCAATTGTTTGAGCGATAGATTGTTGCAAGTCTGAGAATCTCCCCGAACAGCTATTCAGACCTGTTGAAAAGATTGCCTGAAATTTGTTGGAGCTCGTCAAACACCTAAACTTCAAGAGTGACGGAGCAGCTGGAGATGACAAGGTTGCGGACCTTTGACGAGCCATTATTGTGATGGCAGAGGCGCCGAATGAGTTTAAACGGAAAACAATTACGTGTTGATTGGCACGTGGATGCCAGAAACAAAAAAAATAGGTTATTATACACAAAGTCGGTGCTTTTGATCGGATGCCAAAATGATAATAATCTAGCAAAATGATATCATATTGCTAGAGATACGGAGAGTGAAATGCGCAGTAGTAGGCGATTGATTAAAGGTCAAAAGTGGTATCTTGTTAGGAAACCGTAAGAGTTTTGTTTACTGGGGAGATTCGAGTGATTTATTTCCTGGCGAGAACATGTATGTACATAGTTCTGTGTCATGTGCAGATACTAAGTAGAGCCCAGTATATTTGATTAAGTAGGGGGCTTTGCCATGGAAATTGAGAGTTATAGTACCTCCAGTTTACAGGTGGCAGTAGCAGGGGCACCTTTTTTTTTTTAAACGTTTTTCTACTATTTTAGGTAGTGTGTGTACATATGTACTATGACTACACGGAGACCAACCCTAACCAGGGCCTCCAAACAAGGTGCAGTCTGATAGGCCAATTTGCTAAAGTATGGTGATCACTGTGAATATCAGAGTATGGAGAAGGGATCAAGATAGTTGTATTGGTTATCGTTTTGTCACTGTATGTTCAGTTATCTATATACAACGACAAGAGAAGAAGAGGGAGAGAGGGAGAGACTATATCCCCAAAATATTAAGCGCCCGTTTACCACAATAGTCGGGCAACAGCTTGAAACATAATCTCCCACAGCCGACCAATCACCCACAATTCTTTGCAGGGATCACTCTTGTGACGTCACCATGCTAACACAATGCTACAAGAAAAAAAAAAGGTGATGGGCTGAGCAAGGCTGTTTCCTGAACCTGCGTTGTAAGCGCCAAAGATCGTGTGCAGCTAGCCACCAAAGAAATAGAAAGAAAATGAATTAAGGCTACAAAATACATTGCTCGGAACATAGCTCGGTGATAACTGGAAAAACTGCGGGCATGCTAACCTTAAAGATCTATGGCACATAATGGTCTAAACTAAAATGGATGAAAAAATGGCACGCCAACGCAAAAAACATCCCGTCGTGGACAAATAACTTTGCGTGCGTATACTTAGTGGTAATGCCGGTGTGCGCTTGAGCGCCTGTTTCAAATGACTTATTTGGGTCGGGAGTCGTGAATACGGCGGGCGAACTGGCAATGAATACCCGTCACCGTTCAGCCGATTGAGCCCTTCCGAAGAAGGGAAGAGGTGCGCGAGATGACTTGTGCGCGAACAAAAGAAAAAGAAGAGATTAGACTATCTCATAAAGTAGGAAAGTAAAAACGTCTCTAAAAAAGAGGAGAGAAAAGCCGATGGTCGTTGGAAGCGCTTTGTACTGGAGATGGTGAGATAGAGGTAAGGGGTCGTCAGGGTGATGGTGGAATCGGCTGCGGAGGTATAGCGGCGGTGATATCTGATTTATGCGAGAGGCCGGCCGTGTCCATGGCTTGTCGAAGTTGACTTGCGCCCCTGGCGATAGGGTGTGCAAGGCAGTCGTAGTATCGTGCTTTGAGTAACTTAATTGTCGCTACCGGGTTCTGACAGATTTCATCTGCGAATATGCCCGGCGACCACTTCAATGGTTGTGCTCCGATCGACGTGAACGGGCACCAAAGGACACGGTGAGTAATGGTTTGTCGCGCCCACCCACAATGACAGCTGGGCGACCAGGTCTGACGACCAGTGGCTTTACGCCACGCTACAGAGTTTCTGTGACCGGTTCTTAGCCACGAGAGAAACTTTTTCTCGCTCACCGACAACTTGCGGGTCCGTACGCGTGGTCTGCGCAATTGCACCCTTCATGGCAGTCCAAGCAGGTGACTCCTGCATTCTTGCCTCGGAGCGGGCACCCAAGTGTACAAGGTAATCCTGGAGTGGCTCGCATGCCGCCTCAGCTCGGAGACGGGACAAAGGGGTGGACTTGTATGCTCCTGCACATACACGAAGCGCACGAGATTGAAATGTCTCTAACTTCGAAACCTGTGTCTGAGAGAGTCTTATAAAAGTGAGGGCTCCCGGAGCATAAGTTAAACGTGGTCTGTGACAAACCATTCAGATAATTCTGAGAGCAGCCCAACTGGCCTGGCCAGCTCTCGATAAAGCAGTAATGAGGTTGATCTTCTCCGCCAATCTCCAGCGCCAACTCAAATAGTAGGAACCAAATTCTTGCTTCCGGAGAACAACCACCTGCAGTCAACCTGTAGGCCATGCCTGGCTCCCTTCGCTCAAACCAAGCAGACAACACCACTGAGCTCCAAAAAAAAGTCCCCACTCTTGCCTATATCTACATAAAACAGAAAATTAGAAGGTCCCGTGTGTAGATAAGATAGCCGGCCCGCAGCTCAAAGCGAGCATGCCATGTCCCTAGATAGGATAATAAGCATTTATGATTATATAAAATAAAATAAAAGGGCAGGGACATCTTTTCTTGATCTGGTCTGGCTGAGACCTAGCTGTGTTGCATGGTACCACCAAACTCAAGTTCAACCTCGCAGATATCTCCGATGGTGGTAGGGCGAGAGGCGAGGGCTTTCTTGGCATTGATATATGCAACGATAGAGGTCACAGTAGGAATCGTGAACCGTTGTCGGCGTTGAGGGCATTGTGAATAAGCCCCATAAGGAAGTTTTTGGCGCCCTTGGGGTCTCTGAGAGTGATGGAAGACTCCGTCCTCTAAAGGTTCATATTTAAGATCTTGGGTTTCCCCAGGGCTATGTTCATATGGCCGGTGGCAAGGCCCGGATGGACCTGGCGTCATTGAGAGTTGGGGTTTAGGCGCAAAAAGATTCACTCAGCCTTCTTGCGGTCAAAGACCTCGGTCAGGTGATGGTGGGGTCTAATGACGGCGACGGATTTCTGGGCATAAGTGGGGATGGCGGAGGAGAAGATGACGGGTTAATCCATGGCTGCACCAGATTTGGAGGCTCAGTTAGACTACTTCTACTGATCCAGCCGAGAACCTTAGATGGCGACGAAGTATATGTGCTTGTCGGCGGGAGGGGTTTCTGGGTTTGTAGCTACGTTCTCGTTACTGGTCTTCAAGGCCACTCTCGCATGTTAGCCATGTAACCTTTTCAATCTCAACATGAGGCATCGCATAGCTTGAATGACTACGATTAATAGAAACCCCAACGAACAAATTTAGGTTGTATTGTTTTCCGCACGACTCTAATCATAAGAGTATCAACCTATGGCAATTCGTTTAGACGGGTTACGGAGTTGAGGTTAAGAATTAAACAAGGATCATCGCAGAACATCGAAGTGGATGTGGTTACACGAATGAGAAAATAGCTGGTGAACAAGTCGATTAAAAGGACGAACAGGTGGGGAAGTCGGGTTGTTAGTTAACCGAGATCAACCTACCCCTATGGGCAGCGCCAAACATCGGCTCTTTGGATGTCGGGTATGTGAAAGGAGATCAGGCTATAGGAAATATATTTTTTGTTTTTGCAACACTAATAAGATCATAATGCACGTTCAACATGTGGACATAACGCTTCCTCTTCTTCGAGCATCGTTGTTTAGCGTATCCATCTACGACAAATCTCGGCTTTTCATGTGTCCCCATCTTCTGTTCTTCAGCGTGCTAATGAAGGTTGCCTTGAGCCCTTGTATCGGATTGTACCCTGTCTAGCGGTCCTGGTTAGGGTTAGGGCTATTGCATAGTAGATGTTATAACCTTATAGTCACTAATATCACTACAACTAATAACAAAGACCAAAGGATCCATCTTTTTGGCGCAGTGGTACTAGCATATCCCCAAAACGCTAGCACATTGATGGCACTCCCCAAACCGAATTGACCCAAAGACTGTGTATTGATGTAGAATGTAACGTCATGTGTAGTCTCAACAACATTTTCAGTGGCTGCGCATATTCAGTATTCACATCAGCATATCTACAGCGAAGTTCTGGTTGATTGGTTAATCTAGTCATGTTGATGGAACTGGAATATGGGCTGCGAATTTGTATACAAATAGTTAAATAAAAACTGACCACAGTCGAATGAGAGAAATATGCGCCCTGAAAAACAAACAATAACTTTTATCTATCCTGGGTTCGAACCTCAAGTTGTCGCCAACTCTATATATGAACGTCGCACATAAAGACAATTTCAAATAGACACGATCGACGAGAGAACTACTTCGTCAAACGTAAACATGGATACCACCCCCATTCAAGGTAGCATAAAAGATATGAAAAATGCGGCCTCTCCGGTAATACTGATAGTCAAAGCACCAGTGACTGAAATCAAATAAATCCAAAATGATCAACGTCACGGCTAAACCAAATCAGCGTGATCCCACGTATGGGGTCACTCTTTAAACTTTTTATCATTAGACATGACAGTACCCGTTGGTACATCCAGCTAGTTAGCGATAACTAAGACGTGCCTTTTGCTTTGCTTTGCGCACCTCTTGTTTCGCAATCAAATGGCCATGATTTTTGTTCCCATTATTCTCTTGTCTTATCCGATGAAGAATACTGGGTCCCTGAGAACGTGGTGAGAGCCATTTAGTGACAGGACTTCTCCCACCCGGAGTCGAAACTTTGTGTGCAACAGGATTGACCTTGACGGGAAGCTCTGTGCATGCGGGTAGTGATAGTTGGTTTTGTGGAATTGGACACTCGCTATGGCTTCCACTGGTAGAAGGCTCTACAAGGCTAAGGAGTGTACCTACGCCCAATGGAATTGGGAATGTGCTGGACTGGCTAGTGGGAAGAATAGTTGGCATACCAAGACTGTCAATTAAGTCACTCATCGGTATAAGAGGATGGGCAAAGTCTGGTATCACAACAGATCCCCCCCATTCTGTAACTGGGGGTTCGGAAGCCATCTGGTCGGACCGTTGTAGTCGATGGCCGACTGG
The DNA here is from genome assembly GCA_002018275.1 of Huntiella bhutanensis. Taxonomy (NCBI): domain Eukaryota; kingdom Fungi; phylum Ascomycota; class Sordariomycetes; order Microascales; family Ceratocystidaceae; genus Huntiella; species Huntiella bhutanensis. The sequence continues at coordinate 50,210 of MJMS01000036.1, read as the reverse complement.
ATTGTAAGGAACACCCATTGAGTCGATGCGATGTGTCATTTGTTGTACTGCAGGATTCTGGGCACACAGCGGAGCCGTCATCGTCTGCTTAGGGAGGGTTGAGAATTCCCTATGCCCCATATTCAAAGCCTGGTTCTGATTACGGATGCAAAGCGGCGGGCTCAGTTGTCGATGAGGTGCAGTAAAAATGTGTTGTTGGTCCATCTGCTCCCCAAAAGATCCCCCACGATCGGTATCCGTCGTCGTTCTGGTGTGGGTGTCTGCCGGTAAGGTCCGGTCTCTTGGATGAGTGCATGATGGTGCCGAACTGGTGATATTGCTGTCCTCGACAACATGAAGGCTTCGTCGTTCGTTGAAATGCTCCGGCTGAGAAAATGGGTTCCTAGTGTATTTCCCCCGATCCTTGACATGACTAATGAATGGCGAAGAAGCTTTGTAGTCATGTCGCGGCCTGTTCCTGTGATGCTCCTGCCTGCCAGGATTCCCAAACGCCATCACCAGATCATCCTCATCGTCTTCGACTTCTGTCACAACAGACCCTTCCGATGCAGAAGAATTACATGTAGACGAGCTGTAGGAAGTTATGCCATCTTCTAAAAGTCGACAAGCTTTGTGTGCAGTAGCAAGTACAGTCTCGAAGTGGTTCAATGCTGCACAAATCAATATATACTTGTGCTCGGCCTCTGCAATATATTTTGCCTTTTCGGTTTTGTAGGCGGAGGATTGTCGATTTTCCTTGCGGTGTTTTGACCGTTTGGGTGTGGAGCGTCCATAATAACTATCATGTTTCGGTTGTCTGGGTTGTATAAACTGAACGTTGACTGGCTGGTACGACATATTGGTAAAAGATAGAGTACACGAAAACGGTTGATGTGTGTATAGTATGCAAGAAAACTATTGAAGGTTGAGTGTAGCGGGGCACCTCATATATACAAGCTAAGAGTTCTCTATTTATATATATCAAGGCCACCGGTTCTAAGATCAGGCAAATAAAAAAGGCAAAGATGCAATTTTAGTGACAATAATATGGTTTATCTAACTTTTGAAATTACAATCACAATTACGATTGAAAAATACGAAAACACAGCATGAGTTTAAGGAGTCAATCAGCCGTAGAGTCGATGGAGACCTATGTATTGTTGCGGGGAACAATATTCGATATCGCAGTAACACTTGACCGGTCACAGGTGTCGATAATCAAATCGACAGAATGCAAACCCGAGTCCTGTGTCCTTAATGTTGTGTATCATATTGTAATACCATACCTGTGTCTTTCTACTTGACGGGGTACAATGCTTGTTGTCATGGACAAGATGGTAAGGTACAAAGTAGCAACGGTGATATCCGAAACTCAGATCCACACAAGACATACACAAAGTCATCGGCCCGAGTCTTGGGTACGTGTCAGCCGCTGCCTTGTCTGATGGCTGCTCACTAGGTGTTCGATTCTTACTGTATAGGAATTTCTGGTCGTGCGTCCTATATAGAGCCTGATAGAACATGTACTAGAAACAAAATCCAAAGGGTCCACTTCTTTTTGGCGCAGTGGTATGCGGATGTCTCCCAGTCCGTCAGTATGTCCAGTCATTGGAACAGTAAATCATATCCTTTTTCAGTTCGTATGCCCGAAGAGAGCCAGGGCTACCACTCAATGAAGCGCACAATTCGCTAGGTCAACTTCACGACAACTCCTGCCTGTCTACAAGTTCCGCCTTAGAATAAAAAGCAATGCCCCATTCATCGTAGATATTCCTCGTAAATTGCCACCAACGGGCCTCATCAACGAAAGTTAGCCTTGCTACAACCAAATACTTGTATGCGAAATTTCCCGTAATAGAGATCCCGATCAACTAGGTGAATATAACCGGGAGGCCACCGTGACTCAATCCTACAGTGCCTAATACGGGAGCCAACTACCGAGCCGGTCATCATTTTGTACTAGGTAGAAGTCGCCTGGGAGTTCCTGATTCATGAATCGACTTCCAAACAGCTGCCCTGAGAATCAAGTCAGAGCCTCATATGACGTTCATAGTTGACGTCAATATAGTTGGGGTTGACAACAACACCGGCGCCTCTTTAGACGCTGGTGGCCCGTGCATTACCGTTATCGTGGAATCCATCAGGTAGGATAATGTTGACAAACGCCAGTGGTCATGTGACATATCCGTTCGGGTTATCGGGGTTATACCATGATGTTGACTTTCACTTTCTTCTGAGACTATTTCTGACAATTGATTCTTCAATAGAAGCCTTAGTCTCTTGTAAGACTGCACACAGCACTAAATGCAGTCGGTCTGTCCACCTAAAATAACTGGGAACGGTTATATTGCAAAGTTTTACCAGGCCAAGACGATGTAATATATTTGTTCAACACGGACATATACACGTGCATACATATGCACATGTATCTCTACGTGGCAGTCACCCTCCCTTCCTTCGCCCACGCCCTCAACACATTCTTTTGGATCTTGCCTGTGCTACTCTTCGGCAACGCTTTTACAATTACAATTTCCCTAGGCACCATGAACCCACTAACACCACCCGGCCCCTTCGACCACTCAATGACGTCATCGCCACTCAACAGTTTGCCACTTTTCGTGGTGGCATAGGCTACAGGTCTCTCTCCCCACTTCTCATCCTTAGCAGCCACAACTGCCACCTCCAAAATGTCTGGATGTTTGACTAATGCATTCTCCAAGGCAACACTGGAGATATTTTCGCCGCCAGAGATGATAATATCCTTAGCACGATCTTGAACCTGCACGGACCCGTCAGGATGCCAAACCGCAAGATCGCCACTGTGCAGGGCACCACCTGAGAAAAGCGAAGTAGTGGCGTCAGAATCTTTGTAGTAGCCGGCACAGAGGATGTTGCCAGAAAATACTATCTCGCCTATTTCGGTGCCATCTTTAGCAACGTCAATCAGGCGGTTGGGTGAATCACTTTTAACGACGCGGATTGGTAGGCTGGTTACAAAACCGTGACCTTGGCGGGCCATTAATGGGAACCGTTCGTCAGCAGGAAGGGCTGCCCATGAGGGATCCTCGTAGGAGCATGTTATAGGTCCGTAGGTTTCTGTCATACCGTAGACATGTCTCGGGAGTAGGTTTAGTGTTGTCTGCTACACGTTAGTCGATAACGAACTGACTGAGCTAATGCTCTAACTTACCATATCCTCAAATAGCTTGGCGGTCGGCGGACTTCCAGCAACCATAACACGAACCGGAGATTCCAACTTAGTGGCTTCTTCTGCATTACACACCCCAGTATTAACCGTTGGCGCCGCACAAAAATGGGTGATTCCCTCTTGTTTCAGCAACTCCCAGATGACCGGATACTCAATCTTCCTCAAGCAATAATGGGTCCCTCTCGCTGCTGTGACAGACCATGGGAATGTCCAACCAACGGCATGGAACATAGGTAACGTCCAAAGATAACGACAGGGTCGGTCACCAGGAAGACTGTTGAGCTGGTTTTCGATTATGTTGCCAAGACTAGCTAGATAGGCACCGCGGTGGGTGAAAAGAACGCCCTTCGGTCGAGAAGTCGTACCAGAGGTGAACGGGAGAGCGATCGGGGCAGTTTCGTTTTCGGGGTGGATAGGTAACTGGGTCCAACCATGGGAGCCAAGGGACATGTCGTGGGCTAATCCGGCGATTATGGCAACATTATATGGATTCGAAGGATCAACACCAGTATCCTATGTTTGTTAGATGTGAAAAATAGCACACGAGTACATAAACATACCTCATCTACAACAATCTTGACCTTTGGATTGCGCTTCCGAAATTCCACCAGCAAATCAACAAACTCCGTGTCAACAACAACACAATCCACATCCGCAAACTCTAAAATCCACGCAACATCCTCCCCCTTCAACCGATAATTCACCGGCACCAACACCCCACCTGCAGCCGGAACTCCGAAAATGCATTCCAAGAACGCCGGCGTATTCGGCGCCACGACACCGACTCTCTTCAACCCATGCTTCAAAAAGAAGTAAGCAAGCCCGCGTGCCCGGTCGGCAAATTCGGAATATGTCCGGGTTAGTGCTTCGTTGTTTCGAGTCCGATGGACTATAGCGGGGTGATGTGGCGATATAACCGCGGCGCGGGGAAGGAAGTGGGTAGGTGACAAGGAATGGGTGAAAAGGTCCGGGGAGGCGGATATCCCCGGAGACGGAGAAAAGCTGCCACGGAGATGGTGTAAGATTGAGCTTAAGCGGTGTGTCATTTTAACGTTAGAATTATTGGATAGTAAAGGTCAAAGAACGAGTTTCTACGTCAGCTTTAATTGAGCTATGTCGATTGGCCATGTCTCAGATATATAGCCTCCAAGTTGGAGAACTAATTTGGAGATGGGTATGAGTAAACGCCTCCCAAAGATCTTGGTGGCGGGGATCATTAAGGGACTACTTGGTGTTTCAAGTACTTTTCGCATGTGGTTAGTATTGTCGTTGTACTTTTATCTCTTGCAGGACAATGATTCCAGGTGGAAGAACACAAAGAGCAACACTAAGATCGTGGATTGTCACTAATGACGTCATTCATACCCTGGGATATTTTGCTTAACCCTAGTGTATGTCCGACGCGTCTACAGTTTTTCAACAATGGGTTCTGTGCCTAAACAATCATGATTGTTAAATTCATATCTCTCCCATTCCGTCGCCCTCACCTCTTTCCCACATCCACAATGGCGCGCAAAAGAGCCGCTACCACCCTTGAAGTCCCCACTTCACCCAAGCGAAGAACCTCATCCCGTCTTCGCGGTGCGCCACCGGAAGCCACATTATCACCCTCGCCACCAGCATCTCCCGTCGCTCGGAAAGCCAAGGCTGCCCCAAAAGCTAAACCTGAATCTGTGCAAAAGAAGACGGCAGCAGCTAAATCAACGTCTGCGAAAGGCCCGAAAAAGGAACCGCTTATACCTGATTTGTCAGGATCTAACGAGGATCCAGATCCGGATACACTTCCTGATGTGAATCCTGAGATTGAGAGACATGACGGGGAGAGGTATTTTTTGATGAAGGCGGAGCCCGAGACGCGTATTGAGAATGGGGTTGATGTGCGCTTTTCAATTGATGATTTGAGGGCGAAAACTAAGCCGGAGCCGTGGGAGGGGATTCGGAATTATGCTGGTACGTACAGGCTATTGTTATAGCGCGATGAGATACTAACCTGAATAGCGCGGAATAACTTCAAAGAGATGAACCTCGGAGACAAAGCTTTCTTCTACCACTCCAACATAAAGGAGCCCGGTATTGTCGGAATCATGGAGATCGTCAAGGAGTATTCTGAAGATGGCAAGTTAAATCATTAAAGTCTATATACGCGTACACTAACACCATACAGTATCCGCCCGCCGCCCTGGAACCGCCTACTACGACGCTCAAAGCTCCGCCGCCACGCCCCGCTGGGGTCTAGTCCACGTCCGCTTCGTCAAGAAATTCGCAGTGCCAATTTATCTCACCGAGCTCCGAGAATTCGGAGCTAACGGCGACCTAGACGACATGCAGATGTTGAAACAAACGAGACTCTCCGTGAGCAAGGTTGGCAAGAAGGAGTTTGACTTCCTTTGCAAGGTGGCGGATGATAAGGCCAAGAAGGCGGGGAAGAAACATGAAGTTTGATCACTGATGGCAGCAGAGAGAGTTCTTGGTTTTTGGAGACGCGGCGGAATTTTCGGTCTTAATTAGCGAGTCGAAGAGGGGTTTCAATGAGGTAGCGCTCTTTTTGGGGTGGCGTTTTTGGTCGTCGGTGTACGCAACTGCGACGACGCCGAAGCGCGTTTCGTAGCCCTGTGTGTGTTAGTAATGGGGTGTATAGACGGTATAGAACAACTTACATCAGCCCATTCAAAGTTATCCATCAACGACCACGCCATGTAGCCTCTGACATCGACACCATCCTTCTCAACAGCATCTGCCATGGCCTTGATATAGCTGTTAAAGTACTTGACACGGAAGTCATCCTTGATCATGTCCTTGATAGACAGATCGTTTTCTCCTTTCACAGATGTGCCGTTCTCAGTAACATAAATAGGTGGACGTCCATATCTCTTGTCAATCCACCCCAGCAAGCCCCGGAAGCCCTTGGCATTCGGTCTCAGCCAGACTGACTGCGTCTCGGGCCCAATCGATTTACCCTCCCGGTTGTTGAATGACATATCAAAGTGTCCGACGAAGTCTTCACGGCTGGGCTGTCCCTTTTTATGCTTGATATAGTTGGACGTATAATGGTTCATACCATAGAAGTCGTTACTCCCCTTAACAAGGGCCTTTTCTTCCTCCGTGAATGTAGGAAGTCTATCACCCAATTGCGCCCGCATACTCGCGGGATAATCGCCAAGGTAAATCGGGTCAGCAAACCATCCCACAGCAAACTCAATTCTGCGTTCCACCGCCTCGATATCCGCGGGGTCCTTCTTATCCCAAGGATAAGCAAAGTCGCCATTCAACGTAATACCAATGACACCCCCGGTCTTCTCTTTGAATTCTTCCCGATAAACCTTAACAGCCCGGCCGTGAGCAATAAGCATATTGTGCCCCGCAATCCACGGCTCCGTACCCCCGTCACCAACGGGCGACTTGGTCCGGTCTGAGCAACGACCAGGGGCAAAGCAACCAACATTATACCCCAGAATAGCCGAACAAAACGGCTCGTTGAAGGTGATCCAATGCTTCACCATTGGCATAGCCTGGAAACAGACCCGGGCATACCGTTCAAAGTCGGCCGTAAACTCCGCACCACCCAACAATCCCTGGTATCTATCTTCCAACCCCTGTGGTAAATCCCAGTGATAAAGCGTGACAAACGGAATAATCCCAGCGGCAATGAGATCTTCCGCGAACTTGACGTAATGTTGTAACCCAACTTCATTGACTGGGTCATTCCGACCACCCAAGGGAATCACACGGGACCACGAAATCGAGAAACGATAACACTTGGCACCAAGAGACTTAAGAAGCGCAATATCTTCCGAGGTCCGGTTGTATGAATCACAGGCCACAGCGCCAGACGATCCATCAGCGATTTTCCCAGGGATGTCACAAAAGGTATCCCAAATAGACGGACCGCGTCCATCGATTTTCGGGGCACCCTCAATCTGGTAAGCAGCGGTTGCAAAACCCCAAAGGAAGTCCTGAGGAAGTGACATTTCGACGATGTTTCAGTCAGTATAGAAGAAAAAAAAGAGTTGTTTATTTTTGTTTTGAAAAAAAAAAAGAACAGAAGGAAATGACGGAGCTTATCGACCTAGACAGGGTTCCCCGCTCCTATGCATACACGAAAAATATCAAAGCCACTGTTGCAAATTAAAGCCACTTTCCATCAACAGGTTTAAACGCAGTCCAGTCATGACCTTCCAGCCATTCTTCCAATGAGGTCATCGGACAGTCAAGGCCAAGCTATCTCCAGTTAGTAACCCGTCTTTATCTAACCCTAATCACGTGAGGACTTACTTTTCTGAGGTCCGCGGCATAAAGCAGGTCCATGGCACCGTCGTAGCCAGGTGAAGTACTGTAGTTAAACATATCAACTAGTTCCTCGCCCAAAAGTTTATCGCCGGCACAATCGGTAGTTTTTGTAATCATCTCCTCACTGGAGACATGTCTATAAACTGCGGGCACACCGGTGGCCTTGGACCAAGCGGCGATCCATTCGGGCCAGGTGCAGACGGTTCCAGCGGCCATGTAGTTCTTTCCAGGAGGCATCTTAGACACGGCCAGGGTGAAAGGGCCCATATCATTTTCGGGGAGGAAATGTGGGACAGCCTTGTCGGGAGATGTGGTGAAGGCCATTTCAATGGTACCGTTAGGTAGCTTTAGGGCTGTTAGACTTTCTGCATAGGATTGTGACAGGTGTGACGTACCTTGGTTAACCAACTCCAATCCAGAATGCGGTAACTGTGGTAAAAGTAGCCAGTGTGAATGCAAGACATCTTGGCAGCAAGAGCGGGGTAGTTTTCCTGGACGTATCTTGGGAAGACATCGGCTTTACTGTCAAAGTGGTACAACTCAGTGTATTCACCCTTAGAGCAACTCCGAGAGCAACTGAGAGTAGATACCAAGAAGCCGTTACCGGCAAGAGTCTCCTGTGTCATAGAAACAGCATCAACAATGTTAACACCCTGTTTATACTCCACCTTATAAGCCCAACGTCTGCAATCAGTGCCATTCTCAGCCGCCTGCTTTCTCTCAGCGAAGAAGGCATCCCAGAACTGAGTGACGGAGAAGACAATGTAAGCACCTGCGACAGCAGGAATCAAAGAGTTCACATCATTGGTGTCAGCAACCATGATTTCAGCACCAAGAGCGGCAAGTTCGAGAGCACGAGGGCTAGAGGAGTTCCGGCAAAGGGCACGAACGTGGTAACCTTCGGCTAAGAAGGATTTAACCACGGAAGAGCCCTGGTTACCAGTACCACCGATAACAACAACGAGTCTTTTGAGAATGACCATTTTGAAGTGTATTGAGTTGGATAAGACCAAGAAGAACAGGATGACCGAACAGCCTGTTGCCGTCGGCTTTATACATGTGTACATGCACACATGACTATCAGATACGTACGTAGATACGACTCTCAGACCTCTTCAGTCCCCTGTCGCCAATCCAATAAAGAATCCTACCGCTTCTCCTTCCTTTCTTCGTCAGCGCCTGTAACTCTTTTTCTTTTGCCCGAATCTACGGGCCCACCCGAGTCCCCGGCTCTGGAACTGCCAACTAATGGCTCGGTCTCTATATCTATCTCAATGACCTCAATTTTGTTGCCCCCGCACTCTGCATTAACCCGTCCAAGCACTCCTTCTAGCCATTCCGTGTCGCCCTCTAAGCCCCATCCAACTAAACCTCTGATACCCTCAATGCCTATTGTCCCAACAGACACTTCTATAAAGTCACCATAGTCCCAGACTGACAATGGTGTCCCACAGTACCCACAAAAATGCCGAACCGAGTTTTCGTCCGAGGCAAGAAAGTAGCGGTAGATGGAGTTATATGATTCCGATGGGGCTTTCGGATGAGTAGTCGGATTGTAACGAAAAAGGGGGATACGGAGATATGCGGGGATTGCAGAAGTAGGAGTACCATCTGTAGGGTATCTGTCAGCAAGGAGCGTCTCGTGAGAAGTGGAGTAAGCGGTTAACGTACCATGAAGCCGGGCAGGATCTAGGAATATGTGGATGGGCGCATGGGCAAGTTGTGTTTCGTCCGAGCGAGATATAACATATGCAACACGGCCACAATAGCAAGCGCCGTTTATGGCGTTGCAATGGTCAGCATCTAGAGTATATGTAGACATTTTGGTATTCTGATAAAATCACGCCACGTTGTATAGACAAAGTAGAAAGAGAAGAAAATGAAAAAGGTCGTCAACAAACAATGTAAAGAAGAGCAAACAACGGCTTTATATTTACAGTAGCGCCTTGAAGTGTACAACTTGTCTCACCTACCCGCAACTGTCTCACGGCAAATCCATACTAACACTCAAAAAAGAAGGAACTGTTCAAAAAAGAAACTCCCCATCTGGGAATCGAACCCAGGTCACCTGCGTGACAAGCAGGTATGATCACCACTACACTAATGAGGACTTGATATTGGGGTGATTACTAATAGAGCTTATCCCGATCCGGAAATTTCGGTCAAAGGATCGGAAACAAAGGCGGGAGTCCGCCGCTAACTTTGAAATGCGCTGGAGATGTATAAAGAGGGGTCAAGCCGTCTGTTTCTTTGTTGATTTTGTTGTTGTTCTTTGAAAAATATCAGCATTCTTTTGTACAAAATGGCTTCATCAAAGTTGAACTTGTCCGTTCTGCGGTCCCTCTCGACCCTGTTCTACTCTCCATTCCCGCCTAGTGCTGCACTAGTCCCTCAACCAAAGCTTAATCAATGGTTCTCTGCAACACCACACATTGATGAAGGCTGTGTAAGCTTCCGTCCGTTTCTCGACTCCATTGGCCCGACTGCCCGGCCTCTTCCTCCTCCACCAACAAGTCACGCCGCGGAGCTTGAACAAACTGCGACTATCGTCGGTGATATTACAAAAGTTCTTGAAGGATGCAAGACAGATGAAGAACTCTCTTCAGATGCCACGGCACTTGTTATGATGTTGGATCAAGTGCCTCGGAATCTTTTCCGTGATGGACAAAGTATCATTTATGCGCATTACGACCGTGTTGCCCGAGCTGTTACCCGTATTTTACTCGAGAAACAACTCTATCAGCTAGGCGATGGATTTGCCAACCCTGTGCGAAGAATGTTCTGGCTACTGCCGCTAAGCCATAGTGAATGGATCGAAGACCATGATCTTCACGCCAAGTTAACGGCTAACTTGAAAGAAGAAGTTAAAGGGAAAGAATGGGGCGAAGACAAAGACGGTATTTACGAGTTAATGGGTATCGTTGAGAAGGTCGAACTTCAACATGCCGATATTATCCGAAGATTTGGCAGATATCCTCATCGGAACAACTGGACAGGAAGAGAGATGACGACAGAAGAACAGGAGTACCTTGACAATGGGGGTGCCACGTTTGGCACGGATGCCAAAAAGCGGAAGGAAGAGTAACTTTATTTCTATTAAACATTGGTCTGTACTTTAGCTTCATTAGCCTTGTCATCTACCTCTTCAGCGCTTGCATCAATGGAGTCTTTACCCCGGACCTTGTCCAACCACCACTTCATTATATAAACAATAATTTGTGCAACGAAGATTTGTTCCACCGTGTATAATAAGACAGGGACTTGTATCTCTGCTTCGATTTTTTGTTCGTGACCTCCCCACATAGCGGCAACCAGGGGAATCCCAAGACTTGTTGTCTTGGCGGCACCACAGAAGCATACAGCGATGGTCTCCTCAGGTGTTAGCTGTCTGACAGAAAGTGTCTTACGAAGCCATTTGGGACATCTCTTGAATAGACCATCGGCGAAATGCGAGTTGACCGATCGACAGAAACCCAACGGTGGTCGTGAGAAATAAAAACAGCAAACCGTAAAGAATATGTACAAGACGATATTAATGAAAATGTTGAAACAGAGAGTTGCAGCTGGCATAGTCTGTAAAACTCCTTCTTCAAAGGCTCCCGAGAAGGTAGCCCAAATCAGCAAAATCAGACAAAAGCTAGACACCTTAGCGAGATGAAACTTCTTCACAATCTTGCTAACCGGCTCTGACCAGAAGTATCGAATAGTCATCCCCACAGACAAAGGCGCTACAACTGAAATAGCAAGCTGCTTTGCGACCCGCTCATACATAGGTCCCAAATCTTTCAACGGTGCGGGTCTCCAAACATCCCATTCGGACCCCTTCGGTAGGAACCCCGATACCAAAGCTGGCGCAACAAAACCTCCTAAGACGTTTCCTAATAAAACCTCCACGATAGCCACTCCGACATCACCTCCAGCGAGCCCAGTCATGACGATATTAGAGGCAATTGTTGTCGGTATACACGACAATGCAACCATCCCTACATATAGGGATAACGGAAACGGCGCATTTGCAGCGAGACATATGTGGATAATTGCGAGTATTACCGCCGGGATGAGTAAAAATGAGATTCCCTGTGCAATCACATGGATGCGCCCTTTCATGAGAGTGACCTTTAAAGTAGTCGGTGATAGTTGAAGGCCGGATATGAAGAAAATGACACCAACGGCGCCGTAGAGAATTGTGATTTGGGATTCAATCGTGCCATGGGAAGCCGCGACATCTGTCACTGTTAGCTCATTTATTCGTGCGACAGAGTAAGACTTGTACTCACGAGGGAAGAAATAACCAAAAAGACAAGCGAGCCCAAAGCCGATAAGGATATATTGACTCAAAATCACCGATATAAGCCATTTGAGATGGCGCCAAATCGGCCATTTAGCTGAGCTGTTCACTCCATCAGTCATGACTACGGGATAATCTGATCTAATCTGATGATGAAATCTCACGAATTGCCCCTCTTATATGTATGTATAGCTCGGTATCACAATTTCCCGCAGTTTATCCGGCGCCTTTTGATTCTCCAAAACTTGACACCCGGTCTCCAAATGATTCAACCTATCGCCGGTTTTTATGTGTAGTGAGTTACTCGAAGCGGACATCCTTATGTGTAGTGCATTACTCGATGTGAGTCAACTTTATTTATAGTACATTACTTCATACATTTCTCCCACATTATCTATACATCCTATCTATTCCACCCCGCGATAAGCCTGACTTTGTAATCTCCGCATGGCCTCGCGATGGGCATCTTGTGCCGCCGGGCCAACGGACATTCTCTGCATATGCTGAGCCTCCGCCCATTCCCGCTCCTGGCTACGCATATCCCTAGCTACCCGCTCGTTCTCATTCCGGTTCATGAGCAAACTGCGCTGGCGCTGAAGATGTTGTTCATCCGCAGTTGTGTATTGAGCCGCGGTAGGAAGAATACTCGATGACGGAACCAAGTTACCACCAATCTGCATATGCTGCGATTGTGATGGCAGCGAACTTATCCGGGACACGAGAGGTGCTTCATATGAGGATGTCCGCCGGGTGAGAGACTGTCTAGTTCTCTGGACCTGGGGCGGCGAACTTCCGGCACCGAGTGTTGGTTTCCGCTGGACACTTTGTTTAAGCGCAGCGCGTCTCTGGGCTAGCGTCATTCCGTCGTCTTCTTCCTCTTCAGTCCCATAGCCATCTAATGTGCTGGCTGAAACGGACCGATGAACCTGGAGAGTCTGCGCCTTTGATTTGAGCATTGACTCACGTTTGCCAAGGAGACTTTGAGGCTGATCGTAGGAAACAATCCCCTTTGGTGGTGGCGGACGCTGGAAGCTGGCTCTTTCGGAGCCATGAGCTGAAGTGCTACGTCCAGATCTGGTCGAGCTTGACTGACTACGCTGTCTTTGAAGTCCCGCAAGAGATCCCGAGCTCATCGATCTTGATATTCTCGCGGTAGGAATCGTGACGTCACCAGCACGCATAACCAAATCCTCCACGTCAACAGGAGCCGACGGCTCAGAGGTAATCTCAGTCTCTAATGGGGCCAACGAAAGGACGTCAGGCGAGGGGGTGTCCGCAGTGGTGCTGTGCTTGATCCACTCGGTAGTACGGTACTTCTTGGCAGTTTTGGAAAAGGCGGGAGGAAGGTTAGCTGGTGAGAGAGGCGGTGGGGGAAGGGACGAGTTATCGGTAGTAGTGGAGTTGGCGGATTCGGCAGGAGTGGAGAGAGTAATTGACGGTTGGGGCTGTGTTGGGGTGTGAGGTTCTTCGGGTTCTTGGTCTTCCTGGACATCCTTGACGGTGGCGTTGTCATCTTCGAGGGTGTCTCCCTTTGACTCGGAGAGTTCCTCAACGGTTAAGGACTCCTTGACCTCAGCGACCTCTTCGGAGTCGGTCTCCGTTGGGACGTCATCCTCGGATTTCTCTTCAGACTCAGTCTTCTCTTCGGACTCCTCTTCCTTCTTCTCTTCTTCGAGAACCTCCTTGTCAAAGCCCAAGCTCATTAAACTTATACGGCTCTCGGCGCCGTCAAAGGTAGCAGCTACTGACATGCTATCCTCTTCTTCTTCCTCTTCCTCCTCCTCTTCTTCCTCCTCCTCTTCTTCCTCCTCCTCTTGTTCAACCACGGGTGCCTTCTCCTTGACTTCAGTTACATCATCAGCAGCCATCTCGTGGACTTCTTCAGCTGCCATCTCATGAACTTCGTCTGCACCATCTAACTCAATCAACTCTGCCTCATCTTTCTTCACTTCCTCCTCCCTTCTCCGTTCAATCCAGGCTTTCTCTTCAGGATCCATGACGACTTCTCTGGGCTGAACCAACGTATCATCTCTACCAACGCGAACTACAATGTGTCCGTCATCTTGGTGGCTAGTGTTGTGGCTAAGCAGTGATGTACGTTCACCGCGACCAGGAGTCATTGGGGTGCCGGGAGTAGAAGGAGGGTAACCTGGAGAGGGTGACGGGGCAGCGAGCGAGTCACGGTTGTTGGCAAGGAGGGATTGCCGGGAGATGGACTGGTGAGCGACTGATTGACGAGCGATAGACTGGCGTGAAAGTGCAGAGACGGTACGTTGAAGGGGTTGGTTATCTTGGCCAGGTGCTGGGTGCACGACAACAAAATCATCCTCACCACCTGCTGCGTTACCAGCCTTGCTCATGCGATCATCAATGTACTCAACACCCTCAACACTTTCGCCTCTTTCCTTTTCGCCAACAGTGTCTTCTTCATCTCTGAAAGAGCCAACATCACCGTATTGTCTCTCCCACATTTTCTGCTCTGCGTCGATCTTAGCCTTGATAGCACGACCAGCAGCTTCATCCTGGGCTTCAATGTCCTGACGAGCCATCTGCATTTCTTTTCTCTCGGTATCTCTCTTCGCCTTAATCTTGCGCCAAAGGCGGCTTTGTGCTACAAGCCCAACAAGGAAGAAAATTATGATAGCGCCGCTTTCCACGCGGAGACCACGCGTAAGAGGGAAGGCGGCGTCAGACGGAGTAAAGAGACTAGGCCTAATGTTCCAAACGTAAACCCACAACTCCTTCATTCCCGCACGACTGAAACAATCGATGCCTAAGACAAGTGTTGTAGCACCGCTGAAGGAAACGAGAACCATCAGACCCCACTCGCGAGTAAAGCGATGCCAATAGGTTCCCCAGCCAACAATGCTGCATCCCGCGATGAATATGGCACTTCCTTCTTGACTGTGAAACAAGCCACTTTCTCGCAGGGTCAAAAACCACATGGCTACACAGAAACCACCCAGTAGGCCACCTAAACTCTCGCATACATCGCGGAAGAAAGCAGCTACACCGCCAACGATACCACCTGCAATGATTGAGGCTGCGATGTATCCTCCCTGGCTCCCGTTGCTTACAGGTGTTTCCATAACAAAAATGATCAAAACACTGATAGCCAAGGCAGTAAGAAGAGCAGTCGATAACAATGGCTGTACAATCTGGTTTCTCCAACCGCCGAGAACACCACCGGAAGCCATAAGCATCACACCGGCCACACCGAATCCGGGAGTCAGGGTTATGTTTATTGGTGGCTCATCACTGGCGGTTAGGGTTGCTTTTTGCGTGTTAGTGACCGAATAAAGTAGGCATTTGTATAAATTTGGAGGGATAACTTACACAGAACCAATGAAGTTGTAGATGTTGAAGAAGTTGTAGTTGAGGCCTCCGTTGTTGTAGCCTTTGATGTTGAAGCTGTGGTAGAGACTGAACTGGATTCTGACGAATCAGACGTCGCAGACGCCTGGTTCGACTCTGAAGCTACCGATGTCTCAGCTACCTCGGTAGATGCAACGGCGGTTGTTGATGTATCATCTTGTCGTGGATGGATATGCGCGCCATTAACAACTTGGAAAACCGCCAAAACCAAAAACAAAAAGACGAAGAGTAAACGTATCCGCGGCTGCATTTTGACGGATTTCTCTGTGGTATGTGGGATAGGAATATTAATGCTATAAGCAGCAAAGAAAAACAAGATGGGTATCTGGAAAAAGAAAAGAAGAAAACGGAAAAAGATATGAAATGTTGGAAGAACAAGAATGCGTGTAGATTATTGAGTTTTGAAAAGGGAGATGTTGGAATGAACGAATATAATGAAGTCCCGTCGAGGGATGTACGCGCTTATGATAAATAGGGATCTGGTCGATTGTGACAGCTTGTCACTGTGGCGTTGCAATTTGTTGTACAAGAAGAACTAGTGGTGATCAATGAGTTTGGGGTCGAATCAGGTCAGTATGCATGATTCGTAGTGACAAAACAAAAGCGGAATAATACAGAGAAACAAAAGCCAGCACTGCTGGATAAAACACGAAAACAAAGACCCTCAAATGGAATAATACAATACAATAACCACCAAATCAAAAACAATCGTCGTTGTTGTAAACCCGTCTCCATCCTCCCTTCCGTACTCCCGTCCGGTCTCCCACACTTATATATAAGTCCGTTTACACCAATAAACCAGAGACATAGACTTCATGGCCCCTCCCGCCCGCTGACTTGGGACGACGCAGAGCCACCCGGGGGGCTGTGTGGCACGGGTACGTTACAGTTGGTTTCGCATTGGCTCGGGGGAAGTGTGATGTCTCTAGCGAGTTGCTTGTAGTGCATTACATCAATTAGCTGATCTTGACTGATGTATGTATACCACCTTAAACACTAACCATCAGCCCAGAATTCTTGCTTTTTCTTCAACGCCAAAAGGATCTAAGGCGTAAATTACCAACCATGTTAAAATCAGATTGCTCCCTTTCTAGGGATATGACGAAAGAGCGTGAAACACTCGCTAATACGTTGAATATCACAGGGTTCATGTTAACCCTACCGTTGATAGATAAGATCTATAAAACAATCAAGAGGTTCGTTTGAATGTGGTACACATGTACTGATTTTCTGCAAGTATACTCTATAAGCATGTACATACAATCTACATACATTACACATGTACAGCTGTAAATCCTCCATGCATCCCGCCCGAGAAGAACGGTAGAAATGAAAATAAAAGCCCTTGGAAAGAAAAACAAAAACAAGGGCCTAACAAAAAGGAGGTTTTGATTTTCGGGGGGTTTCTTGCCCCTCCATATCCGTAGACACATGAGATTCACACAATACAAATGTCCATCTCACTCATTGACAAACAAAGAATCAAACAGTCATCCTTAACTAAATCGATCATCTACACATCTTTTTGGCCCTTTCTCAAAACACAAAACAAACTAAACAGAGGGAGATTTCCTGAAACCAAAAACTCTGCTTCTTCGTTTTGCTCGCTTGTCATTGAACGGAGTGAGGGAGTGTTTGTTTGATCATCCATCTTCATCGCCTTGTTGGTATTTTAAGTCTGAGGAATCCGTCTGTGCGTCTTTCTTCTCCGGTTTTGAATTAAGCCTCGAGGCAGACACGATCTCTACGACACCTCCATCTCGCCACGCATCACACCATCAGAAAAGCCCACCACCGGGGCGGCTAGCCGACAAAATCGGCCCCGATACCCTAGTTTTTTTGACGCGTCCATGTCCAGCTCCGGACTCTCTTGTTTCCCCTGGATCCTTCTTCCTTCGTCGTCAATCGTCGTCGCGCTAACGCCACAGATCGCGCCACACTTTACTCTTTACCCCCGTGGCCCCTACCCAAAGGGGACGCGACGCCACCTTTTTAATTGGTTAATTACTCTCCTCCGACCTTCCCAAACGGGGTCCTCCCAAACTTGCTCGTGCGCTTGTGCGACAGCGCCGGCTGCATTTCGTTGGAAGTTTAGCGGTGCCATTTGGCCCGCGTGTTTTTACCTACTATTGAGAACCAAAAAAGCGAATCAGCCACGACGACGAACCGACTTTTGCTTGAAAGTTACACAAATCACCCCCGAATTCTGCCCAACATTTCACACATCCCGGCGTCTGTGGTTACCGAAGACCCAGTCGCCGTCTACCCACCGTTCCAAACGGCTTCATACTCGCTACACCCACAGAATACCCCCGAACCCCCCCTAACACCGGTTTCTTTCATCACTTCGCCGCCGCCTGCAGCCACGCTTCTTCCGCTCCGACCCCGTGCCGATACAACTACTACAACACATACTTTCCTCTCCAGTCGGTCGGCCGCATCCCGGACACCCAGCCACACGCGCCTTTGGAATCCTACCAACTCGACGCCACGCGAGCGACGCCCCTCGACACCGCCGCCACCGCCAATTCCCGTTACGCTACAGGAGGAGCCTCGAAGCCCGTTACTGCCTACTTCGCCTACTTGGAGTGCGAGGCGGTTTGATAGTCCCACGAAGAGGGTCTCTTTGCCGAGTGTTGTTCGACGGTCCGTTGAGTGGAGCCGGCATCGGCTTTCCCAAATTGGAAATATGGCGGATGGAACGAGGACGGGAGGGGAGGGGATGACGACACAGGCTGTGGCTTCGCCGACTTATGCGGCAGATTTGGAGTTGGGATTGGAGACGCCATTGTCTTCGTCTTCATCTATCATGGGTGAGGATTTGCCTATGGCGTCTGCATCGGAGTGGGGTCCTTCACATCCGTGTTTCCCTCATCGGAATCCGTATGTCGCTAAGGATTCACCACTTTACGATAAGACCCGGATTATTCGCGTTCGTCGAGACTTCCTCCTTACCGGAGATTTAGCCCCGACGTTTGCGAATTTGTATCCTGAGTTGCTTGACCCAGCGGGTGTTTCAGAGGATGAGTTTCGCAGGTTAATCCAGTGGGTTAACGACTTTCTCGTCGAAACATATAACCCATATACGGCACGGAACATAATAGACGGTGTAGTGGGTGTCTTAACAGGTTGGTTCTGGGAAGATCTGGGCGCGACGAATGTCAAGGCACGGCTACGGAGGCTAGAAGAGGGTATCGAAGAGTGGAATAGACGTATGGAAGTCCAGAAGGGTCAGACTACAGGGAATGGAATTGCTGGCGAAGAGGGTCGGAATTTGGCACCAAAGATCATTCCATTAAGATTATCGGGTTACATGTCACTAGACATTCAGATTGCCGATCCGGAGATTCTAGAAGATGACGGCGTCGAAAGTCAGCCACCTTCAGGGGTACCCAAGGTTGGTGCTGAGGTTGTACAGGTGCAGGTTGATCAAGCGGGGCGTTCATGATTATTGTGTTTATATCGAGATTAGGTAAAATTAAGAGATATATATGCACTATACTTCTTCTTGAGCCCGCTCGCCTCGGGTACTTCTCAGGTCAATCTCCGTCATCACCGTCACGTTCCCGTCACCGGTGCCTACTCTCTGTAGACTCCCCTCGCCATAACAATCAGTGGTTACAGCACCAGCCTCTCCACCTGTTGCTCGAGAAAGACCGTCCCATACCATTGGTCTACCACTTTCTGTTTTAATGTGGGCAACTGCTGGGCTTTCAAGTCCTTGTAATGATGCGCATGCGCTCCCCGAACTTAATTCAGATGGTTTATTCTTGGAGATCTCTCCAGGCCGCGAAGAAACGAATGAGGCGAGCCATGAGGGCGTTGATGATGTGCGACGACCGGGTGTGTATTCCGTGTAGAGAATTGGATACCGGGGGCCAAGACCGAGGTTGAGGAGACCTCTCCGATAGGAGTTTATAGCTTCGGTTGAGAGCCCGTAGAACCCGAAACATGGGATAACTGCAGCTATTGGAATCCATGTGTTCAATACAGCACGGTTATTTACCCATTCGCCTGTCATGAAATATATTGCCTGCCATGAAATCTCACCAAAGCCTAAATCTATGTTCTTATGGAGCCCGGCGAAGGAATACGCATTCAAGGGTATAAGAACCTTGATGTTTGTGATGATAATGTATGTCGATATGGGGACGTAGGGTACTAGAATGGTTACTGCGAGCATGACTAGACGACGACGGGCACGGTTACTGGATTGGCGGGCTAGCGGATTGTTCATCAGGGCGGTGGCAGATTTGTTTCTCCGTTGAGACCTGTAATAAGTCCACAAAAGTTTGACTAGTAAAGTAGTGTCAGTAAGATTTGTAGCAGTTGACGTGCGGAATCTTTGTTACTTACCAGCTGTAAACCCAGCCATGAGGCAGAATATCTCTTGAATGATGTTGACGGCAAGGGTAGGCCATGACGTATCCCAGAGGCGTACGCAGCCGGCTATAGGATATAAAACGAACCGGTTGGAGGCAGCGAGATTTGATAAGAGGCCAACGATGATAGCGGGTGTGAAAATGAAGAGGCCTTGTTTGAGCTTTACACGGCGAGCTTCAGCCCGTAATAACGGACCCTCACTGGCGAGTGTTATGGAGCGAGAAAGGGTAGCTAACATGATGTAGAGAGCAGACATGGCCATGGTAGGAACAGCCGCGTAGAATGTTAAATGAACATCACAATACCCTTTTCCAGACCACCAATTACTGGTATCATGCGACGGCCACAGTATAGCGCTAAGAGTGAAAAACACGGTGTTTATCAACCAGCAAAACACCATGATGAAGGCGCAGAACTCATTGTGTCTGTAGAGGATACGAAGTGGCATAAAGTAAAGGAGAATGGCAAGAGGGCCGAGTGTGAGTCGAAGGATTCGATCAGTATATACATGGCCGGGGTAAGCTTCGACGCCATCGCTGTTGGGAATTATTTGGTTGGGGTTTGATGGGCTCGTCATGAGGTATGAGAAGTCGATAACAGACATGCCATCGACTATGCGGAGGGCCGGATTGCTGTTTGAGAAATTACTCATTGTCGCAAAGGGTGAGAAGTGGGTGACTATGTTAGACATGGCCAAGACAGAGGATTGGCGAATATATAAATATATGTTGCATTTGTGGAGATGTAGAAAGTATATATAGTGGATAGATGTCGTTTCTCAACTTTCTTCAGCTATGATCAACAATGCATAGATCCTATCCAAAATCACGATGCAGAAAGTATCAAACAAAAGACGCAAAACAGGCAAGAAAAACTACAAATCACCGACCAGAAACCGCACACCCCTCTATTCATAGTCACCTTCTCCATCCTCCCTTTGTCCTTTCACTCTGTACAATATCCCCAAACCCGTCACTTTCGCCCCGCAGTCGCCGTCATTGCCGCTAACTGACATCCGCCCGTCACATCCTACACCAGCATACGGGTAGGATCTTGCCATGGCATGGCATAGTACGGCTTGGCTCTCTGTTCGACGGTGACGAGCGGGCGGTGATTTGGGGGAGGATATGGACAGCATGAGGGCTGTCAGATTGGTGGTGGGCGTGAGTCTAGACTTCTCTGTTGCTGGGTTCGGCCATGTGCTGCGAGCCGTCTGTTCCTGGCCTGGGTAGTTTAACCTGCAGAATCCCATGGTATGTTCATTCATTCTACCTTATATGTTGTACATACATACATCTACCCCACAGCGGAACTACCGGGAGTACTCCTAATACCAACCAACATGCATCAAGCCGTTCACCCCCTTCACAAGCGCTCGTACACCCAGGCGCGACACACGCACATATAATCTTGATACATAGAACTGGTCATCTCACACCTTTGTTCCTGGCTGGTGATCTGTCTCCCTCATCACCATTCCCACCTCAAAATTCAGCAATCGCTTGCCGGATGTCGACTTGAATAGAGGTTCAAAGTGGGTCTTATTCAAACCCGAATTAGGAAACTCGCAGGGGTTATGTGATGGTGATGACAGGCGGAACTAGGGCTCTGGGGTAGTTCGACGGGAGAAGTCTCAGTGAGTGCGTTTTTTTAAGAATGTTGCCATCTTTGTGTTGTGTTGCTTTAATTGACAAGCAAGACAGACGTACAGATCCATGTATACATATACATATGTATGTTCTTGTGGAGATTTTGCAATGCATATTGTCGATGGTGTAACCAGAGAATGTCATGGTTCAATGTGATATGTCGCTGTACAAAGACTTGCTGACGGCGCCTTTCCCTTTTCCAGGTCAGATGGTTTGCAGTGATTGATAGGGTTACACCACAAGCAGGGTTAGACCAACAATATACGATAAGATAAGATAACCCTAGTCATAGCTTGCAGATGAGTAGCCCTGGGGACCTCAGCTATAATTCCCACTCCATCAATGCCATTGAATTCTTTAGGCTGTACATAAATCTCCCTTCAAACGGCGCGAAATAAAAAAACGCGTGTCATGTATTCACTAACTTCCATCCGACCTAATTGCTTTCTTTTCAAGTTCCTCCTTCATCTCGCTCGATCATTATCACAGACAAAAGCCCCACCATTATCCCGTCTAAAACGAAACCCAGACCCCTACATCACAACCCCAGTTTTCCCCACACAAAAAAGGTACTCTCATCAACACATTGTTGAATCAGTACAAGGCTAGTCTAATCACCAACAAAACAACCAACCAACCACACAACATCCGCCAAAATGCTTCCCCGCACTCTCGCTCGCTCTGTCCCCGGCGCTACCCGCTCCTTCTCTACCACCGGTCCTCGCCCTCTGTCCCGGGTGACCCTGATTGGTCACTTGGCCGCGTCTCCCGAGATTGTCCCCACCAAGAGCGAGTCGGAGCTCGTTCGTTACACCCTCGCCTGCAACAACGGAGTTAACAAGCCCCCATCGTGGTTCCGTGTTACTACCTTTGTTGGCCCCCAGGACACCAAGAAGAAGGAGTGGATGCAGGGTCTCCAGAAGGGGTGAGTTGCATATGACGTAGAAGGAGATGCATTGTAATTGTGGCTGACCATTTATAGATCTATGTTGTACGTTGAGGGTGAGATCTCTATTTCCAACTACGAAGACGGTGAGGGTCACTCGCGTCCCTCTGTGAACATTCTCCAGCGTAAGTTTTTAATGTTGAATATCACGGTAAATCACGGTGTCTAACCAACTATCTTGTACAGGTTCCGTCGAGGTCCTTAAGCGCAACAAGCCCGAAGATAGTACCGCCACCGAGTAAATCAACAAAAAACACAAAATGATTGTGTCCGTCGGAGCAGCTAGTCGGCTTGCATTTTAGATAATTCCTTCATATTTTGATGAAAACAAAGTACCAACTTTCCATTGTGACGTTACTACATATACCATATACCCGTTAAACTAGGGTTACACTATCCATGCAACCGAAACCCGCCGCGACACCACCTTCAGCACTCTTCTCACCCTTAGTCCGCAATAAGTATCCTGCTTCCTCATTTCTCAAGACTTCACCGGTCTGCGCATTCCACAAGGCTGTGCCGTAGATACCCAATTCACAGATGACACCACCTGAAGTAATCTTTTCATCCCGCATCACAAAGTTTTGCGTTGGTGGGGGCTCGATTAATTCCATCAGAATGTACGCACCCCACTGTTCCTCCGGGATACCCGCAAGATGAACGGGAATATCCCCACGGTAGATATTATGACCGCCACCCTCACGCTGTGGCTTCAAGACGAAGCGGTTGGCGGATTCGGCCGAGGTTGCAAGAGTCTTGGCTTCTTGACCGAGAGCAGTTGCCGGAGTCATTGGGTAGATGTTGGTAAAGGTGTCCCGAAGCAGTTGAGTCTGGGCATTCGATTCGTCAAGGTACGTTCCAAGGGGAGATTGACCATCCGTGACAGGCGTGGCAAGGACTTGCTGTACCTTCTTGCAGCCGGCGATTTGAGTAAGAAGAGAGGGACACTTGATAGCGTTTGAGCGCTCAAGATAGATACGAGTATCCCAAGCCTCTTCAGTGAGGTAATCAGAGGGATCGTATCCACAGCGGAAGTATACGGTCGAAACTTCATACACCTTCTCGAGGTTCCAAGGCAACGCATACAAAAGAGCGCGTTTAGCCCCCTGTTGAATCTCCGTCTTCCCCTTGACCTCTGAAAATGGCACACGGAACACTTCGACCCTCTCGCCCTGCTGCAAATAGTACTCCAATAACCGCTGGTCAAAGACATTCCGCTCGCCATCCTGTGCGACAAACAAGATACACTTGGGGTACGCCGTAGTCTGAGTATAAGCCTCGTGAGCAGCCCGAAGACCAGCAGCAAGGGAAATAGCACTCTTAGAAATGGGGTTCTCTAGCTTGGGAGGCGGCGTAGTCAGAAGAGGGTACTCAGTAGCAGCAAGGAAGTTGTGGAGCTCTGAAGTCTTGCTGGAGAGGCCACCAAAGGAGACGGAAATGGTGTTGAACTCGACCTGTTTGGCTTGGAGACCTGACTCGCTTTGATGGACCATATAGTCTGAGCGGAACAAACCGAGAGACAAAGGCTAGTTTCACATGGTTAACACTAGCTCTTACTATGTGGCAATGAATCCTTACCTGCACGTAGCCCTCCGCCTTGACCTTCTCATGCGACTCCCACAGCTTAAGAGTAAACTCATCCCATCTCACCTCCTTCACAATATCCGCCAAGAATGGCTCGTCACGGGCGATTTTCATATACAGCTCATTGTACGTCTTTTGTACCTGCATGGCCTGCTCAAAACAGGTTTTGGGGAAAGCGCTGGGGAATAAAGTAACAGGGACATGGCTGGCTTCTGGGCGCGCATCAGCGGATGTTTTCACCGCACTGCGCATGCAGAGCCCATTGGAAATAGCATAGTCGGAGGCGATATCTCTGAGACGGAGTTCTTCCTCAGAGGTGAGGGGTGGTGGATAAGTAGCTTCGGGCATTCTGGGCGAAATACAAACGGGGGGACAATTATAAATTATGGTGTCTGTCAACACAGAGAAACAAAACAAAGCCAAGTGCAATTGAGATGCTCAATATATACAAACCACATCAGTGCTTTACAAATACATCTCACACCCTTTTATTGCGTCATCAGCTGCAGGATTCGGCGCATTACCAATCTTGATATTAATTTCTAAATAGGGTTGAACTAGGGTTCATCCGCTCTTTCCGTCACCCGGGGCCCCAGCTCCCCAGTTACACGAAGCGAGAACCACGTGGGACTAGTTAACCTTACTTCAACCCCGCCACAGTAGCGTTCAATACGAGTCTCCTCATCGCTGGGAGGGTATTTGGCTTATCAGAAACTCCAATGTCATCCATTATGCGATCAAATACATCCTCCCCGACTAGATAGAAGGCACGAATAGTTGAGGGAAAGTTAACGACTGCACGGCCGGTGCGAACTGCTAATAGAGCGTACAGTGTGCAATCGGGGTTGAGGTTATAGTTTGTGCGATTCTCGGTCTTGATGAAGAGATTTCGGGCGCGGATGTGTGTTAAAAAGGTGGCATACGGCATTGTCGGGGGTCGCGGAAACGTGTAGTAGGCGGGGTTAGATGAAGCAGGGTCGTGTGTAGGATCAGGACGGGGTGGCGTTGGAGACCGTGACGGAGAGCGCTGGTCGGGTGTTTCGATCTCAGAGGATTCCTCACTTTCCGACCGTGACGTGTCTGGAACGTCCTCAACTTCTTCTTCCTGTAGTACTGCCATTTTTGTCACCTCTTCTTCCCGTTCCCTTCCTTTTCTAAAGGACTCGTCAATGTCCATCTTCGATGTACAGTTTTGTCCGTCGCATGGGGCTAGGATACGCTGTCGCTCGCGCGTCTGGGCCACGACGAACGATTCTAGGTCATTGAGACGCTTGTTGGTTGTTTCGATCATGTGGTGAAGCTGGTTATTTTGTTGGCCTAGGGTTTTGACGAGGTTGTCTAGGGTGGCGATTTGTTGTGATTGGAGTTGAAGCTGTTCGGTAATGAACGGTGGTAGAGATGTATATACATTGGGGGTCGGCACCTGCTGCGGAGACCCATGTTGGTATGCTCGGTAGTAAGCATCGTATGGATTGCCTGATGGATTCATTTTGGTGAGGGTGGGGTGAGGATTCTATAGTAGTGGTATCAGAATCTGAACCAAGAGGCACAAGGTAATGATTCTCATAGTCGCTACACACGGACACGATTCATCCATACAGCGGGCTATTGATCCGGAGGGCAATTGATGAGATGAAAATATTTCGAAAATCAAAGAATACAGTACAGCTCGTCCCAGACTGCGTTGTACACGTGAAGTATGTGTGCACATACATCTATCTTGCATAAAACGTAGGTATAAGCACTCAAGCCATGGATGTCTTCTCATGTATGCATGGTTTCTAAGGACATCAACCTTTCGTGCAATCTGCCGATATGTGAATTGTTGGCTATAGTGAGGTTAGTGGAGCCAGTTACTCCTGCAATGAGCTACATGGTAGATCGTAACGCTCTAGTCATTATTGCGCTGGTGTGTATGAGTCTTGGTGTTATAGTCTTTTCATGGCACTCTCTCAGTTCCACTATTGATAAGATAAATGAATAGATAGTTGCTAACTATGTTGAATGAATACATCGCGAACTGTCTCTAATAATCCAACGCCTTCTGTGAGCCCGAATCCTTCATAGAATTGATATCATGAAGTGTGACCATATTTGAAAAAAAACGCAGGCGCGACTGGGAGGGTTGGTGGCTTTTGCTGTCGGGCGTTGATCCCTTAATGCGCTTGCACGTTTTAATGATCTACAATGATTTAGCACCATTTACAATGGAAATGTGTCAGACTGGAATAGAGCATGTGTTTATAATGTATGCGATAAAGTGGATACACTAGCCATGCGGGGTATCCCTTTGACATTGAGGAACAATTCTATGAACGAGGATAGAAAGATGAATACAAGAACAACAATCGTTTTGACCAAGATATACGTTAAGTGATTACTATTACGATCAATCCTACCCCATAACTACTTTCAAAATGTCTAAGACAAAGTCTAACAGAGTATAGGCTCTTCGACTTTGTGTCTCATTTTCTCCCGTGTTTTGTTTGTTACCCTTAGTGAGATTTATCCTTCTAGAGCAGCTTGTCTCTCATTTGACTCACTCGAAGAAGCATTAGCCTTGTACATCAGGTTCCTTAGGTCTCCTTAAAGATAGGCCACCTGAGTTGCGGTCAATAACCCAATCAATGCATATTCATATTTCATCTGCGAAGGAATTGTAGACAGTGCAACAATACAATTCTGCCAGTATGCACTATACATGGAACAGCTGTTTAAGTACTCACCCCCTTATCCCATTGTTATCTGTAACGAACAGCCTTTAAGCATAAAACCCTATCAAACTACTGCTTTAACCAACCACCCGCTGTTCGTTTCACCGTTAAACAACCCCCCAAGGCCCTCAAAATATAGATAGTTAACCCACGGAATCCCAGCATTCTTATTCTATGGTAGATACACTATTTGGCGGAAATGCTCTGGTAAAGGTGTTCTAAGTATGCCATCCGTCGTGACGTAAAAGAAGCCCACCACTGACAATAACTAGCATCTTGTGGTCGTTCAAAGTCCGACAGAGAACATTCTACTCGTTTAAATGTGCCGTTTTTCAGAAAAACGCGGGTTACCCACCTACAAACCATCCGATTTATTTTCGACATTGGACTTCTGCGACATGGTAGTGATGTAAACTCGCCCGAATTTATTCATGTAGCCCAGACTTATAGGATGAAGCGAGTATCAATGCGTGTACCGACAAAGTGACGTGCCAAGAAAAATTGACGTAGCATCAGATGCTACAGGATCCGGTGACAAACCATTATTGGCATCTAAAGATACTAAAGATGGAAATCATTGACGAGGGGTAATAAATATGGCCTAATCCAGTTCACCGACAGACTGATTTTAGAATGGGAACCAAAAATCTACCTCACACCCTTTCTTTAGAACCGGTATGTTTTAGTTAGGTGGTCCGGCTATATATACATTAGGCCGCTAAAGGCTTGGTCAAACGATGAAAAGTGTGGTTCCATTCAGTTAGGTTTCGACCAGAAAGGCAAAATCAATTGTGCCTTTTGCCAACCGATAATACACTTCATGACGTAGACGACCAAAGCCCTGTCTTGCGATACTTGGATATATGTGTTATGTAATGTCTCCGTGCCGTCTAAATACTGTTCTTTTTGGTACCCTCGTAGGTTGGGCAATTCGAGATTGACGTCATATTAATGGTGATACTAGAGTTTTCGGGGTATGCCAATACCACTGCGCAAAAAAGATAGATCCTTTAGTCTTTTGTTTGCTTGTTTCCATTTATTACCTGATTAGCAGGCTTAGTGCCTCTTTTTTCAGGCAACGGCAATGGCATACATAATGTTAGGGTTATAGTATTAGGGTACATTGGGTCCCAACACCCAGAATTGGAAACCCCTCATTAGGTTTTCCTCTTCTTAATTAATTCATTTTTTCCAGTCGTCGTTCCACCTTGCAGAACTCCGGCATTTTATGAAGGTCGAAATGTTAACTAGACTGTCCCTGTCTCCGGAGCTAGATAATATAAGCACGGCTACTAGGTCTGTCTACATTAAATCTTCTCTCGGACTGTGATTCCTGTGAGAATTATCCATCTTAATATATGTGTGCTTTCTATAATAGTACTTCCCGTAACACTACCTCACCATACTGCTTACACGAAAATTCAAAAAAATCTGCAAGCCACTTAGATGTAGAGCACGAGAGCAGCTATCCGACGCGCACCACATAGCAATCGTTTTCGTTTGTATTGTACAAAAAGACACATGAAACCACTAACTTCGCAATTCAAACATGAACACTCACTCACTGGTTACGCCATTGTACGTCATACAGAATTATTGACTCGGCCATACTGTATGAGCAATTTAACATGCACTATACTGGTAAGATCGTAAAAGAACAACGTGGCATGTTTTGTCAGGCTTCCTCAGTAGCGCGTTGCGATTCCAACAAAAATTGCCGGAGTCGAGTGATAAGACTATTTTGCTGGCGCAAGTGTGGTACACTCATATTGCATAAGTATGGAACGCCGGCTATAGCTAGGGATTGCTCCACGAAATGGGCTTTTTATGTTAAGGCTATTTACCTAGTCTGTGTTCCGCTATTAAGGCGAAAGTGTGGTCACGCTCGAGTAACTACCAAACCATGGTTCTGAAAAATTACATTCGTTCGTTTTTGTGTAACATTCCCAACGCCATGATCCCTGGAAGATACGTGGATTATCGGGGCTTGATGGGGAGAATCCTGTGCTGGAGGGAGAGCCACACTGACGACTATGTTGTGCCGCGTTCTGATCCCGTGTAAGTCCACAGGAATGGAGATAGGACCTAGTAGGTAGACATTCCCTTCATTTTTAGATGTTCGTCCCTCTCTCTCTATCAACCTTTTAACCTCCAATGCTGGGGGCTTATTGTTATCATGATTCGTTAGCATCCTCACCCTGCATCAATAACTCCGACGCTAATGACATCACCGCTCACTCCATCACCTTCTAGACTTCATTGGTTGAAATGTTTAAAACCCCGGCACAAATTCAGGGGCCTCCACACCCGGAACAAGAATCACGGCAAAGGAACTTTGCCAGAGGCCATAGCCCACATCGACCTCGTCCAACAAGTCTGCCTCACCGCCCTCTATAGAATCACCCGCGTCCTGTCTGCCTCCAACAAAACCAGCGTTCACTGGGGAGAGTTCCTTGAACGTATCCAACGATTTTCACAGGTGATGGAAACCTTGTCCGTTTTATGTCGGACGACAAACCCGGTAGTGACAGATGACGCACGGCTCGCCACGGTCTCTATGATATACTTGTTAGCCGCAGCCCTTGGCAACATGATTTGTCTGATGGAGAAAAGTTGGATGTACATTCCCTCAAAACAAGTTTTAGGAGAGCACCAATGGATACAACAAACGACGCAGTCTTTATGGGATATTGACATACCGTGGGACGCTGACCCAAGTAAAATATTCCGGCGCGAGGAGGTCATACTTGACAGCAAACAACGGCGAGCTTGCGAGGACGTCATCTTTAGAGGACATTTTGATAAGCTCAACACACTGGTTTCCATGTTCGACACCGATGGATTATGGCATAGACTTTCCGTATCAAAACGCCTAGACCGCCCCTTGACGCATGGTATTGCCCAAATTGTCCACTTATTGACAAAGCTTACCGATATGTCCCAGAGAACTACCTGGATTGGGCTCCAATTTCCGCTTCCCTCTAGCCTTGATTACCAAAAGAGCTTGATTCGGAATCCTTCAGCCCGCGCCGACTTTTGTCTGGGCTGGGTTATTCCAGATGTAATGTCGGAGGTAGAAAAGTGGCTAGGCCCAACCATGACTACTTTTGAGTTGGATTCGCACTTTCCAAAGCATGGAGGTTCATGGGGCAAAATCGGTATGTGGTTCATAGATGATGAACGATACCAGGACTGGTTCAACTCCGACGATGGGACTACAACCCGTTTTTTGTGGTGTTTGGGTGGGAGTAAGTGATTATAGCTTTCAATGTAGTTGTATTCTATGTACTAATTTGGACGTTAGTTGCCATTGGAAAGTCAGTTTTATCGTAGGTTTGGTCCAGGAGAAACTTCATATTCTACTGAGTGTGACTAATCTGTTTTTTTACAGCCATGTAGTCTGTCAACGTCACATTTTCGAATCGGCCAAGATCCCTACACTTAGACGTCCCCTGTTTGTACAACTCCATTTCTACGAAAATAAATATTTTGATCTACAAGGGGTCTTAACGGCCGCTCTACAGCAGCTAATCCCCCAGACCAAAGTTCCGACAAATTTGATGGCTTCTATTTTCGAGGAGGCTTTTCACGAAAAACAAGCGCCAAGAAGTATCGAAAGACTTCGAAGTCTCCTGTGGGAAATAACACGAGTCCAGAAAGTCTACTTTTTTGTGGATGGAATAGACGAATGTGAGCTTCAAATGGCCCAAGATGTGATTGATGGTCTTCTAAAACTTGGCCCCTATCACCGAGTCATTTGTTTCTCCCGCAGGTCGTCATTCACAACAAAACTCAGGTACCCCCAGTTTTCATTTTGGACAATTCGGGCCCACGCGTCGGACATTGAGCACTGTTTGCGTGACGTCATTGATAACGTTGATCTTTCTAAAGGCAACCATGGAGCACTGCAAACGTCTGGCATAAATAATTTGGTTGACAAAGTAGTGGAACAGTCCCAAGGAGGGTAGGTCACTGTCACACGAAACCGTCGAATGTATTCTGATGACCATATGACACTAGATTTCTCTTGCTTTCAAGCCAGATACATGAATTTCTGTTGTACCCAGAAAAGGGCCTTGCTAATATCATCGATGAAATTCCGACACGCACTTTTGATGGCCTGGCGGACACTGTAAGTCGCCTTACGGCCGAGAAACGATCAAGCCACGATATTATGACAATAATCGCGTGGATTTCTGTTAAAGAAAAAGTCTCCATCTCCATGGATGTTCCTCATCTTGTGCCTCGACTACCAAGTGTTAGTCTAGAGTCAATCACTCGTCTCGTAGACGACAGCTTGGGCTTGCTAGAGGTGATCGATGGTGATATTATCTTTTCCAGTGAACTGGTGAGTGCTTACTTCTTCACAGAATTCCCGAGAGTATTTCCGGAATTTCTCCATAATTCGATAACAGCCTTAGCTGATTCTACTCCGGGGACCCATGCCAAGCTGCTGGTACAAAGCTTGGAAACATTCCGTGTACACCACGAAGATATCTTTGGGAAACCAATAAATTACGACAGATGTGGGGTGGCCAAGTATCTGGGGTATACATCTACAATATCTATTGTTGTGGATGATAGTTAGAACTACACAATATCATGTGCCTTCGCCGTTGTTCACCAAGGTACTCCGTTAATGTCGGGTATTTTCGATTGCTCTATGACTGGTTTCAAGCCTGGCGATGTGGTTTCTTCTGCATTGTCCTTGTTTTAAAGGCCTAACAACAAATATCTGCGTTTTTCAAATATAATTTCTATTGTTTGCCGACGAACATTAAACTGTGTGTTTGCAATTCATATCCGTTGCTGTACCACTGCGCGGCTTGTAGAAAGTTCTGATTAGTGAAAATTACATGCCACGTTGTTGGATTGTACTTGTGAAGCCAATAGTTTCTGCATACCGCCAATTCTGGTGGAGTGATGACATGCTAGCTCATTCAAGAAACACTTGCCGTGTATCACAATCCATATTTACATGAGAAATTACACCTACTCTAGTTACTTGTGTACAACACGGGCTATTGTCAGCCGCTGCCCCGCCGGGAAGAAGGAGGTAGTAGCGACGGGGAGTTGTTCCTAGGGCGCCCGTGGGGGATAGCTGGACGGTGCTTGGGGTGAAGAGGTTGTGAGCGTTTGATTAGGGTTAAATAAAAACTACACGGGATTTATATGGCGGGGTTCGACCGTCTCCCGGCCTGTAAAAAGAGAACCTAGTCCTGCTAATCAGGTTATAAACAGAAGAATATAATACAATGCAAATCTAACATTGCCCTCGAGTATGGTCAACCTTCACCGGAGTTGAGTGGTCGGACAATTGAATTCGGTAATCATAGCTTCACTTCTATTGTCCATGTAACTAAGTAAGATGCAAGAGTGCCTTGATTAGTTGGGCCCAATATTGCAGTTATCCGGTATAGTGTGTGCCACCATTGAATTTTGGTCATACACCTTTGTCTTAGTTTGAGGCCCACCCCAGAGGTATTGTCGGTTCTATCCATACACATCAGGCTTACGCTATGCCGGTGTCCAAAAAAAGAAAACATCGTTTAAGATAGTCTTTAGTGTCCAATTTGTTAATCAGGGAACAACCAACGTCCAACCTTTGTAGTGCTATGCGACAGGGCGTTGGGTATCATGAGCCACTTGAATTTATGTCAACACGCCATAGCCATGTATTACGATAATTATACATTCAAGATCTCTTAGTCAAGCATTTTGAATTCCTAGCAATTATGAGTTCCACTGATCTGTTGCCAAACCGAATTACACTGGTATGATGTGTGGGCCTAGGCACAGTTAACAACCACGTAGAAGGCGCATTTTTTAAGAAACTTCAGAAGGATAGCCGAAGATAACATTTTATGCCCCCTGTCTTCATACTAGTCTCTCGATGGCGGTAGTTTAAACAACGACACATAGGCTAACAAGACAGATATCAAGTGATACCATTATTCCCGCATCGGCTATGACGTGTATTCTCGGAAACAAAACAAATTTTGGTTATGGTACAGCCGAATGTAATGTAATACAGAGCCTTATGCGCCGAAATCAAAGATTTGGGCTCCAAGCCAACCTTCGAACTAAAAGCGATAGAACAAAGCTATCCGATTCGTAAATGTACGGTCAATAGTATAGATCTATCTAAATGAGGCACTGCTAATGTTACCGAGTGTGAGGCTGAAGTGTAAATCCAGGCTCCAGGTCACGACAGAAGTTCGGTGAGACCTTGGGACCGTCCCAGATTTTGACGTCTCCGGGAAAACTTCAGTCACATCATCGTTCTGAGCCCCAGGCATGAGATACTACAATGAACAGACCAACGAGCGAGCCTAGTGAGATCGCTACTATGTGCGCGCCTCTGCCCAATAGCCATATATAATATCGGAAGGTATGAAGTACGGTTTCATGCAACCTTATAAATATCTCATACAATACCAGTCTACAACAAGTTGAAATTGCCCAAAAGATAATTACAAATTATCTCATCACCTTTATCATTCAACAAGCTACGTCACAATTGTCTTCCGTTACACTCAAAATTTTGCCCTGCCTATCTATTTCCTTAACCTACACATTCCATCATGGACCCGCCGATCGGTATTATGGACGCGGGAAATCTCGTGGCAAGATCTTGGTCTTTCATTATCAGAATTTCCAATGCGCCCGCCGAGATTGCAACCCGCACCCTAGAGATCAACGACGAAGGAAAGAAAATTCAAGAACTGCTTACCAAATTGAGACGCGCCGGTGCGGACCTTACGAGGGCAGGTGGCAACATTCAGGAAATTATGAAAACGACGGAAGCATCTTTGCAGGCTTCGCTCTCGACAACTCAAAAGAAGAAAGCACGGAAATAAAAAAAACAAACTTCTCAAGATGGTCCCGGTGTCGATAAACCATTGACCGAACTAGAGAAAGCGGAGCGAGCTATCACCAATATCTTGGACAACATCATACCACGACCTTCCGAAAGCACTGCGTCTGGTGAGGGCCACATCTTCACATCCAAATATCAATTTACTAACACCCACTAATTCCAGTAGCCGGGATCATCAGGGTTGGCCGGAGTGTGAAATGGACCGTATACCGAGAAGAACAGTTCACGCGGGTGTTCAAGACAATGAAGAACGTTGTCGGGTACCTGGAAGACAAGTTGAAGAAGCTCAAAGAAGCCGAAGAATTGACAAACAAACTTTTAGACACCATAAATCTACAACACCCGAATAGTGCTTCCCGCGCCAGATATCACCAATCACTGATGCGTATGGGTGACGAGAAGAGGAGGGGTTTAATTTGGAAAGCCGCCCAGGGGAAACTGAGTACACTCCTTGGCAGTGAGACAAATCGTGTCTTATGGTGGCGTGGTGACCGTAAGTTGACTTTGATAAACTGACTCGGATCGATGTAATTATTACTAACAGTCCTGTCATAGCTTCCTCTGGAAAATCAATGCTCGCGTATGTGCCACTGACTAGAGATCCAGTTTGACCATGCAACTAACCAGACGTAGCGCTATTATTGCTTCCAAACTCACAGAGGACACCGAAACCACACATGGCGGTAGCATTGAACCCCCGGACAAAAGAATTGTAGTGACAACGGTCGTTTCCCTAGGGAACGAATCGTGCGTCATGGACGTCTTAACTGATATCGCAGTCAAACTTATAGCGTGCGAGAAGATCACAGTTATATCCAAAGAATTCACAGACCTCGTCAACAATCCGAACGACATCCGTCTAACTAATGCAATGGTCGTATCAGTCATCGCCGACTACCTGAGGCGTTTTTTCGTTGTTCTCATCGTTGACGGTATTTCAGGAAGAGGTGAACTGTTCCAACGTTTGCGGAAGGATTTGGTAAGCTCTTTGAGTGCATCAAGCAAGTCCAAGATCATTTTTACCTCTCGAGATAATGAGCCTGAATTAACTACAATGCATCCGGCAGTTCATGGAGAGGTGACAATCTCCAGGGATCTTGTCAAGAATCTTGTGTCAGAGTTTGTGGACGCTAGAGATGTCCTGAAGAACAAGCTGTCTGACATTCTTGAGATTGCCCACATCTCGGGAGTGGCTAACAAGTGAGTATTATATGGATACTGACTACTATCGCTGATGTGGGGCATACTAACAATCATT
The DNA here is from genome assembly GCA_002018275.1 of Huntiella bhutanensis. Lineage (NCBI taxonomy): Eukaryota > Fungi > Ascomycota > Sordariomycetes > Microascales > Ceratocystidaceae > Huntiella > Huntiella bhutanensis. Next base: position 15,659 of record MJMS01000036.1, on the reverse strand, counting down.
AGCCACAGCCTATTGCGCCATTTTCTCGAGTCTTTGGAGACACTAAATACTCCCGAGCTAGTCCAGAACTTCACACATACTCCCTCGACGGCTCGAAAGCTAGAAAATTCATTGAGGGGGTGTAGGGCGAAGACGTTCGGACCTGCGGCGATTGCCGCCATCGCAGTAGTTGCTTTATTACGTCGGACTACGGTGCGCGTTGTAACAAAGCTGGGGAATTTGCTCCAGGGATGTATCCCTCCGCCGGGGTCTGAAGCGGAATCACTCAATTGTGACCTCGATGATGCCATTGTCGTTAGCTCGTTATCCGAGTGGACCACGGTAACAGACAAGACGATATCAATTTCCGATGTTACTGTAGGCCCATGCATTCTCGGTTACGTTCACAAAGTTAACCCGACCTTTGCGATTGATGCGTTGAAGAAAATTGAGAAGAACAACCTGACCGAGAGGGACCAATGTTTACTCGCAGCGAGCATCTACAACGTTTATTTCGAGACAACCAAGCATTTCGAAGAGCTCTACTGCGATCGCAACTTCCAGAGCGCCATGATGGCAGTTAACCCCGAGTTTCGTCTACGACTAGCCGACTAATCTAGTAAGTTGAGATTTTAGATGCAGCTGTGTTTCTCTGTATGTGACGTGCTGACTTGTGGGACGTTAAGACCTTTGTACGGCAATCTCTGTTTTCTATAATTTGTTTCTTCTTTCAATATAATTTTGTCCGTAACCTTGTACCCCCAATCAATTATTTTATGACTTGATTTGTTGACATTCCCGTGTGTGAATTGGTATGATATCTTTGTTGGTAGACGTGAGGCATTATAGACATTCTAGGCCAATCATCAAAAGACAAGCTGGTGAAAGCTTTCCCTGGGGTTTCTGTTCAAAGTTATATTTTGATCCCATCGTTGTGGATTGTTGTCACAGTTTGAAGTTGTTCTTGTTGTTGTTGTGTTCCAGTTATAACCTGATTAGCAGGACTAGTTTCTCTATCTGCAGGCCGAGAGACGGTGGAACCCTTTTTGAAGTGAAGTCGTCTTGGCTTGGTGATGTATGTCATTAGGGTTGTTATGGCGCACGGACGGTGATAGGGTTGGTATTGAATGAATAAGTATGTCAGGATGACTTTTCAGGAGGCTGTGATAGAACTTAGAAGAATCAAGCATTTATTTATTTATGACACTTCTCTTATTTTCATTGACTCTACATTTCTATAACGATTCAAGGACTTGCTCAACATCATATCGTTACACATGCATTTTAAACCGGACAATCACGTGGGACAGAACTCTACCGGAGTGTGCTGCATAGCCCCGGTAAATGCATATACGCATACCTACATGTGTAAATACATTGGCCGGTTTTTAGACAGCATAATTCACAACACTTCATCGATCTGGTTTCAATTCTGCTCGTGGCCAGACTTATGAAACCAAGGAATCAACAGAGCACTGGCAATATTGTCGTCTATAGGCTTGAATTTCATATACTAACCATATATTAAAGCCTCGTTAAATGGGCCTGACAGCTGCGGCTGTAAAGTAACTCCAGCCAATTTCAATAACCAGAATAAAAAGACACTAAAGATAGACACTAAAGATAGACACTTTACAGCTTTGCCATTGGTGTATAATAAACGACATCTTAACAAATCTTCCACTTTACAAATGAGTTGAGGCGAGTGAAGGAGACGGGACAACTGGGTGACTCGACTTGGGGTGACATGTTTTATCAGAAATCAAGACCAGAACTCAAAATCTAATTACTTTCTTGGACCGGTGAACGTTTGTGCTGGCAAAGATCAGTGATTGGGCTATTTTGTTCAGTAGTTGCCACTTTTCCACTGCAATATTGTAGTTCTAAGTCATCATATCCTCGGGTCCGCAGCTCAGTTTGGAAATTCGACTCGCGGCTCTACTTGACCACCTGCTTTAGGGGTTGTAATTGTATTTTTACCCCGATGTTGCGGTTTCCCCTGGCCCGTGTATTCTTGCCGTTAAATATGACAATTACAATTGTGCCTTTTTTCCTGTTGTCTTTCTGTTGGAAGAAAACGTACGCCTCTTTGTATCAACAGACCAAAATAAGTCTCTACCATTTATTACAGCATAAAATCAGGAGATTTCTGAGCTTCGACGTTACCCTGTATATTGTCTGTTTTAGTTTTAGCTGGGCTAGCCTTCTTCCTCATTTTCACTGTAAGCTTATCAATTTCTTTCTAAGAGACCCAGCAATCTTCGGCCTGATAATTAACATCGGTAGGTAACTAAGATATTGTGATACCACACAAGAAAATGCGACGGCGTTTATCACCAATTGTTGAGGAAATAGCATGTCGATGTGGGAGCAAAGACTGTCCAGTGGAATGCCTCTCCTACCACAACAACGCCTTTAGGGCTTGTATGGAGCAATACCTTTTGGCACACGGATATCATAGTGTTTATGAATGTCACTATGGACGCGATGTTCATGGCCAACAGGATAACAGAGAGAATGGCGCATGGTACTCTTCTGACTCGCAACATCCCGAACAGCATCACCGTAGCCAAGGACAGATGGATGTTCGCATGTCAGAAACCCTTAATACCCCCTCTACGTGCGGGTGTTTCACTTGCGTAAGGCACCTACCGGAACATCAACAACAACAATCCGGTCCTGGTCAACAACGGATTCACTGCGGGGGCGCCTCAATAACTGGATCCTCAAGTTTCCAGGTCGGCAGATATACCACCCAACCTTGTTTTGAGATGCCCACCAGTATTGGCCCGCATCCACCCAACGGCAACCAGACTACAAACCGACAGATGCTCGCCACCGGAAATCAAATGCAGTCTTTTTCAAATGTGGACAGCTCTATTGGTCCACAGGTCGGCCGAATTGACCCCCACCGTGCTCACTCTGACGACAACTTCCGAGTATCAAACTCTGCAAACAATGAGAGGTTGTACTGGCGCAGAAAACACCATCATAATCTGCGCCCGGTCGTAGACTACCGGGAAGAGAATGAAGCATTCACTCAAGAGCCAACAACGACATCGGAGTATGCGATGGGATTCCAACCAGAACAGTTCTTGCTACCGCCAATTTACACGTCGATGAACGTTGTGAACGACCTCAATAGCTACAACCCCTCGGAACTTGCCGCCACAGAACTGCTACCATCAGGCCTTCTAGGCGAACACAGTTCATGCCGTCTACCCCGCACTTCTTCCAATATCTATCCGATGCAACAGTCTGCTAGTGTATCTTCTTCGGGCATTGATGAACCAAGCAGTACACAGCCGACACATTACATCCCGGAGACAGGTCGCCAGGGACCTCGGACTTGTAAGAAGCCATCCAAAGACCCGAGCCCAATACATGAGATATTGGAACAGAAGAGAGCAAACAAAGGGAGGAAAAGAAAATCGAAATGCCAGTGCAAGGACGTAAAAACATCTCATCCCCCCATTTAACTACCACATAACACTCAGCCGTATTCTCTTTTGCAAGAGAGGCTGGTGTATGGTCCCTCGGCAGTTGAACAGCTACGAAGGTCTATCGTCAGGGGACTATAGCAGAATTCCGGCGCCAGGCAAAAGCTACACTGAGGTATGGCCTTTATGACATCTCATTTTTTGCATTCTTCTGAGATTGAATTCCACTTCATCTTACGGGCCCAGATTCAATGGTTCCAAGGCGGAGCGACTATGATCAGTTCGGCCGCATAACACCTTATCAACAAAAAAAACAAAAAAGAAAACTTGGAAACAAAAGTTATTACACTGTTTCCTTGAAAGCTTCAAGAGACTATCACATTAAAAATTTAATAAAGCTTTTTACTGCTTCTTTTTAGTGGCCTATGCTACACACAAGCTTTCCACCCCGTTCTACTCCGGTCTCATATGTTCAAAATTCACAGGTAGACTTGTAGTGGCCGTATCCTTCTTTGTCGCAATTCGCCCGTCGGTTGCCATGGACAGTACATGTAAACAAAAGAATGCTCACGATGTTACGGCGCATGAAGATGTCCTGAGAGACATCCTCGAAGTTTAACAATCGAACAAAAAAAAGACAATACATGCAACACCGGGTATTCGCACGTGGTCACCCACCGTACTACTAATCCAGCGCTCTGCGGCTTGACTATGGGGGAGCAGACGGGACCCCGTATTTTCCGCAGGCTATGGTCGTATGTGCCTGATTGTGTGCAGAATTGTGCTTATGTGGGGCAGTGAGCCCAAGAAAAAAAAAAGAGTGAATAATCACATGACCAGGGTCTAGGCAAAGTGCTAACCCTACCATGGCTCGTGATACAACGATTGCGCAGTTTGGGCAACGCCCACTTTAAAATAGAAGACGACGAAACAAGAAGATGTTCACTGACAATATGTCCTATTTATGCTCATAGCATGTCCAGCGATACTAAAAAGAGGAGTGCCACTTCCATGGACGCGCAAGGAATAGTTCACGTATTTAATATCGATTAACCCCCCATTATATAGCCTAGTTAAAAAACGCTGGGATTCATGTAAATTGATTGGTCGGAATGAAGTACATATGTACATATATTTTCATCTGGCAGTATTTCATCTTAAACGTGATGAGTCGCCTTCTGATTTCTACATATTCCGTTTCCCATTGTTGTTAAGATATCCAGACCTACGATTGTCCCCGTCAGACAAATCGTGCTTACAAGACTCCTGATGTAAACAACAGTTGTGGGCTATATTCACGTAAAAGAAGATACAATGGAGATTGCCCCGTATGGTGTATAAGTTCGAGGCTACCTAGATGACGCCGTAACGGGCGATTTCGCTGTGCTATACAAAGTATAATATATACAAGGTTCTACGCAATTCATAACTAACACTACACTTTGTTGCACCAGGAGCCATCTTCGACACAGTAGGCTCCTATCAGGGCCCGGGCCTGTATCGTCGGGCTCGTCATTACAGTGTCTGATGCTACTATGGTTCTGATACAACCTTACCTACCTTTAACCCTAGCGATGAACATACGTGAGATGAGACGTATACTTGGGGAAAGATTGAATACACCGTTTAAGGAAACAGCAATAAAAAGATGTTAAGATTATCTAGGTTGTTTTTGCAATTACTTAGAATAGTAGGAAGCTACTATGTCTAATTTGTTGTTGTCAACCATTATGTGAAAACAGAGCACTGGATTTCTTTCCAAATCGCTCAGCTTTCATCCCCACACCTTTTGTGACATTAATCTACTTTCTCGTTAAATCGAACCTTTATTACACCATGCCTGACACGTATTGCAATGAACGCTTCGAGGCTATTTTGGGACCCAGATATCAAGAGGCAGTTTCGGTCCTCGAACAGCAAGCTGAAGCGGAGGGGAACAAATCTAGTGGGTCTTTATCCCGTCAGTGAAGTCATTGTTTATAATCTAACCGACACTTTTCCAGCGCCGCTGAGTGTGGGGGTAGATGCACTATGGACCCAATTTTTGGCTACTCAGCATAAAGGAAATCTCGACCGACTCAAGCTGGAGGTCGATCTGGCAAGGGCCGACAAAATGTCGTCTACTGACCAGGTTCACACTGCCTCTGGTCCGGGCACAAGCACAGTTGGAAGTGTCCAGGAGGTACCCAAGATGGGATCAACTGTGAAAGCTGTTCCGCCCGTTGCGTAGAAGAGTGGAGGCCGAAGAAAATGAAGTGAGTATTCGCAACATTCCTTGAGGGTGTTTCTAATCTAAAAGTCGTACCACCTGACTTGAATACCCTTTTTCAACGGGTAAATGGGGGAGAACGAGTGTGTGTCTTGTAAAAACACCCTAGATATAGTTACTAACTGCAAGTCCCTCTCAAATTTCAGGAACTAGTGATAAATTTTGCCGCCACACTGTCGATCGGGCCTCCTCTTTGGATATTGAACGATGTCACTCTTGAGTAGCGATGGACCTACACCAAAATATAATAGCGGGCTTCGAAAGACAAAAAGAACCAATGCTATATAGCTTTGTACAAAAAGATCAATGTTGTCAATCAATACCCCCATTTAAATCGAAACACAAAGGCCTCTTTAATTTGTGTAACCCTTCTCCAAGGTTGTGATCGGCGCGTCATCCGTCTCAAGGATGTTTATCTTTGGCCAATTATATCGGATGCTGTTCTCCAAGAACGGTGCCGTTCCACACTTAGGCTGCACGGCGAATATCACAGCCTAGAATACTTGTTCCGACGGTAAACTGTTCCGCGGAGAGTATCGTAGAATCTCCAATGGCTCAATGGGTATGTTGTTTCGGTCATTCTTGGCGGGCTCTCATTCTATTTGTTTCTTGCCACTTGTCCAGTCACCTTCGGGGACTCCAATGCATGATCACGATGATTTATTGATAGATAACTCTTTGTAGCCTTTTGAACACCGCTAGAGTCTATTATCGAGTCCAGTCATCTGTCGGCCAATAGTACTATGCTGTCCTAGTGATCACTATCTTGTCCCTTTAGCACCACATGTCATAGATCACTAGGCTCACCGTGAAGTCTTATTGCCCCATTGTGTTATCAGGGTGATTATCAATCTCCTAGGCACTCGAAGACTGGCACTGTCACAGTTTGAGGTGAAGTCGTCTTGACTTAGTGATGTGTCCCATTAGGGTTGTTATGGCGCACAGACGGTAATAGGGTTATTGTTGAATAAGTATTTCGAGAAGGCTTTCAGGAGGCGATATTAGAACTTAGGAGGGGAAGCATTTATTATATTATTACAGTTCACCTATTTTCATTGACCCTACGTTTCTATAACGATCTGAGGACTTGCTCAATTTCATATCTTTACAGGCACATGAAGGGATACTGCAGCCCAAAGAACCAGACAATTAGGAAATGCTGCATCCAAAGACACGACAAACAAGCCAAGACACGCTGGCAAAAGCCAAGAAAAGGAAATAATAAAAACGACCAGAGTCCCTGTAATTAAAACCCCCAGCCAATCGATAAACCCAATCGTATCCATAGGCTACTGATCGGGTTTCATGGGGTGCGTTGGTCCGGCGGCCATGCAAGCCAGATTCTAAAGCGACAGTCGGTGATGCGCGTGGGAAGGTCGCAAGGGATTAACCAGTAGTGATTCCCTCAGAACCGTCATGGCCAATAAGAATACAGCGACTAGATAATAAAAGGTCCTAGAAAACATCTGTGCGGGGAAACTATTGTGGCCGAAGAATGACAAGAAAGTTGTCCGTGAGCGATGTAAGGTGACAGTGTCAAAAGCCAATGGCATCTCAGGAAAGAGTGATAACGCAAACATAAACACAAAACAATTATAAACATTATATATGTATGAAAAAGTTAATATATTAAAACAAAGTAATAGGCTAGTCAGCACCCCACAGAGATAGCGGCAGAGTCCACTCTGCTGGTAACCCGTCCGGGACATCTCGCCATGATCTCGAACCCCAATGGCCATAAGCCCCCGCTACCGGCCAAGAGACTAGATAAAAAGCAAAGTTGATATCAACTGACGTCGGGGCCTTCCAACCACCCCAACCCTGAAACATCATATCACGAGCTTTCAGCCCCCCACACGAACTGCCGCTGGAGTGCCTAACACCCTGCCCAGAGTTAATGCTGGCACTACCGTTAACAAGACGTTTCAACCGAGTCGAACTCCATGTTAAGCCCCATAGCCCGTAGACTAATAGCCCAAAGGCTCCAACCGTCGGCTCGTGATGTAGATGGATCGATGTTGGTGAGTAGGCCGGGAAAGAGACAGAGAAAGAAGGTGTGTGGAGAACAAAAATGCACTAAGATAGCCGGAAAAGAAACAAAAGGGCAAGTAGATGATGGCAACGAAGAAGAAAGTCGAAAGGCAACACAACTCACCACGAGCCCACAGTCCCCCACACGAACAACCGCTGAGGTGCCGGACACCCACCCGGTGTTAATGCTGGCACCACCGTTAACAAGACGTTTCGACCGAATCAAACTCCATGTTAAATCCCATAGCCCGTAGACTAATAGCCCGAAGGCTCCAATTGTTGGCCCGTGATGAAGATGGATCGATGTTGGCGAATAGGTCGAGAAACGATAGGGAAAATAGCAATATGCTGGTATACGAAACACACTAAAAAGGTGGGAACGGTTAACAAAGGTACTAAATGTCGGGGCCACTGACAAACCAGCCGCCCATGAGTATTGTCGAGGTTTGAACTCTGCCACATAGACTTCCCGACCCAAGCCTCCTCACCCCGGCTGTGTACAGTTCCTTTGTCAGAAACCGGTGAATTCCCGAAACCGATATTAGACTCCCCAGACCGTGCATCCCAGTTAAGGCGAGAGTCGTTCTGTTGGAGGGTCGATTGCGGGCGCACTTATACTCAAGCTTGTCAAGTGAGAAGACGGGTACGAGTCAACCGCCAACATATCCCACTCATCCAGGTGAGTCACCGTGTCAACTAGCGAGGAACGATAGGCCGAAAAGAACACCGCGTACACTCGTCAGAAGACAGGAAACAGTTGGATGAGGTCATCGGACTGTCGTGCGATTGGGGAGTAGCGAAAATAGTCAAGAGAAAACCTCGTTTTTGAGGTGTAATGATGGCGAGTGTTGTTGGTAATTGAAATGAATGGTTGAGAAAATGATAGCGCGAGAGCTAAAGTATGCTAGAGAACGGTTAATGGATGCAGAAGAAGCAAAATATTGATGTTGTTTGTTGACTTACTATGTGGGTGTGATGAACTAAGACAAATATGATGGAGAAGAAAAGGAAGAAGAAATGGACGTTTGTAGGCAGCGGGAGAAACTTTTCCTTTTATGCTCCCCATTCGCCGCCGAAGAGATCCCTTAGCTGTGCGGGGTTTAGCTATAGTTAGGCTGGATATGTTCGAAATGGTGGGTGCTAGATTAATGATAGCGGACAGAAATGGATCTCTACTCCCTGTAGGGAAACCATTATAGAGCCTCATCCTCTGATGCTCAACACTCTGGACCTGCAGCCTGGACCAGGAATGGCTATCCATAACAAAATGAAGGCTGGCTACATAGAGAAACTACAATCTAGGCAACTACCCACTACGGCTGTACTTGTGCAATCCAGTGGTCATTAAACAGACTATACAGGCACGAGCAGCTTGTACACCATAGCAATGTTAAGACCATATCTCAACCGTACCCATGACTTCTTGTGTTATAACATTTAAAATAAAAATAAGAAACTGCTTCCTTCTCGACTATTTAGAAAATACCTCTAATAGTTTTTGGTTTTAGGATGTAGGCTTAACGGTCAGCGGTTTCCACATTTAATTCCCAATTAGGAAGTTTCTAACATCATGTGTCGACACTATGATAGTCAAACAAGGAAAAAGGTTGGGCCCCAGTTATTTTTTGGGTAGTCCCAAGTTGGTGAGTTTATCAGGCAGTCACTCAGAAATCTTTGTGCCTGCCATCTACGACTATGGTAGCTAGACTGGGAAATTCCAAGGAGGGGGGCCATGAACAATATTTTTCCTTCCATAAGTCTTTGCCTGTTTGTTGTTTTACAAAATTCCCTTTTTCATCAAATCGTCACCCAATCACTTAAACAATGGAAGCTTTTGGAGATATGTAAGTGCAAATCTATCTGCATAAAGTGCTACCTGACTAGACACTAATTTCATTATCCTGGGACTCTCTTAGCCCCGATATTCATTTCGAGCACGACTCCGATAATGACTCCGCCATTTCTGGCTGCTCGAGTGTCTCCAACCATGCTGGCATCGATCTGTTGCCTGAGGTGTGAGTATAGAATCCTTTCTATTATCTACGAATAAAAAATTCATCTTTCAATACTAACCACATCCTCTTCCGCTTTGTTTAGCATCCAGATCGACATGGATGATGACTCGGCCATCTCTGGAATGTGGGACAATGGGGAAGAAAACTGGTTCCCGGACCCGGAGGATTGGCACGAGGCCTGTAACTCGCGCGAGGAGTGGCATTGGCTGCTCCCACGCCCTGGAGCCACAGATATTGAACCATACGACGGACAGCAGATTCCCGTATCGGTTCTTTTCAGCGGCCCATTTTCAGAGGCCTACAACTGCTGGATGCATCATCCTACAAATCGGATGATGGAACTTCTCTCGGGTAGCTGCCGGGAGTTCGACTTGATTTGGCCCAGCTTACCGCAATACTGGGGCCAGGTTACCCTTTTGGACATGCAGTACATGCATTCAATGACGACGGATTCCCATCGTCTGGGAGTATTCTTCGTGTCGCGGAATACCGACTGCAGTCAGGTCTTACAAGACTTAGAAGAGGCTTCCGGTGGGCCGGAGTCGGTGTATATCATCTGCGATGATGGGGCGGCAGGAGAGGGAGATTTCGGCGATTTGGTGTTGATGAACGGGTATAAAATCCACGACAACGCAGAAGGGCTCGTCCAATGGATTGAAGACTATCTTTTAGCCATTTGATGAATGAATGCGAGTTGATCAAATAGAAGTGATAATACTTTAGGGACTACTTGATCTAGTGGCAGCCATTTTTGAAACCCCATTGTTATCGCATTTTTACTCATAGGCTAAGTGGTAACCACAATGCAACAAGCAAAGACGTGATGATAGAACACTATAGGGGGGATGAACCAATCGCATGACCCAAAATACACGAAAACTAAAAAGGTAAAAAGGAAACATACAACACCGGGTATTCGCACGTGGTCACCCACCGTACTACTAATCCAGCGCTCTGTGGCTTGACTATGGGGGAGCAGACGGGACCCCGTATTTTCCGCAGGCTATGGTCGTATGTGTCAACAGAGAGAGTAACTTGGGCT
>MJMS01000035.1:163646-222802 GCA_002018275.1 Huntiella bhutanensis | reverse complement strand
TGCTTTGAGTAACTTAACTGTCGCCACCGGGTTCTGACAAATTTCATGTGCGAATCTGCCCGGCGACCACTTCAATGGCTGTGCTCCGGTCGACGTAAATGGGCACCAAAGGACAAGGTGAGTGATGGTTTACAGCACCCACCCACAATCACAGCTGGGCGACCAGATTTGACGACCAGTGGCTTTACGCCACGCTGCCGAGTTTCCGTAACCGGTTCTTAGCCACGAGAGAAACTTGTTCTCACTCATCGACAACTTGCTTTTAATCTTTGACATAGCTCGCCATGAGCTATCCGCCCACAAGTCTCTCCCCGGATCTTCCCGTGACACCCTCACCCAATCCACCCCTCCAAATCGCTCTGCACGCATCCAACTCTTTCCTCCCGTTCTCCTCAACGCCTGAGAACGTTTATACTCCGTTGGTATTCTGATCTGAGGTATTCAACTTGCGGGTCCGTACGCGTGGTCTGCGCAATTGCACTCTTCATGGGAATACAAGCAGGTGACTCCTGCATGCTTGTCTCGGAACGGGCACCCAAGTGTACAAGGTACTCCTAGAGTGGCTCGCACGCCGCCTCAGCTCGGAGACGGGGCAAAGGAATGGACTTGTATGCTCCTGTACAGACACAAAGCGCCCGAGATTGAAATATTTCCAACTTCGATACCTGTGTCTGAGAGAGTCCCATGAAATCGAAGGCCCCCGGAGCATAAGTCAAACGCGACCTGTGACAGACTATCCAGATCATTCTGAGAGCAGCCCAGCTGGCCTGACCAGCTCTCGATAAGACGGTGAGGAGGTTGATTTTGTTTTCCATTTTAGCGAGTAGAGCATTGTAGTGTGCTGTACCAGTTCCTCAAGAGTTAATCCAACTACCCGAAAAACGTGAAATTGTCACTACCGATAAATCTTGCCCGTTTAACGTGAAAACTTCGCCGTCCCACTGATTCGCTATGTGAACATTGAGAGCCATAAGAACACTCTTGCTCGGCTCAAGAATAATTCCCCTCCTAATCGCCCATTCCTCCGCCAAACTAAATACCGTTTGCAGAGCGACACTGACCTGTTCCGAGGAAACACCTCGAAAAAGCAAGTTAGTATCGTCTACGAACCCCACACACGTCACATTCAGGTGACACGACGCCACTAGTTCATGCAGACTTGCAATGAAAGTGATCAACGGGAGTGGAGAGAATGGGTGATACAGTGATCTATAAGGGAGCGGCAAAAGATAGGAGGTAACGTGAAATATTAAGAGAAAGGAAAGCTATCTAATTCTGGCGGGGAGCACGCCAATCCATAGACCACCCCGGAGGTTACACCAGTCTCCCAAAGAGGCAATACTGGTGGCGCCTAAACATGTTCATGGTAACAGTGGGGACCCTTGAGGCACGCCGGATCGAACTGGCTGTCTGCCTGTGTCAGATCGATTTAACGTAAGAGAGGCTTCTCGTTCCTGGGAGAGGCCTTCTGTGGTCTCCGTTTTCTTGATCCTATACGACGTGGGTCTAGCTTGACGTTTGTTTGCCTTGACAAGCTGCCATAAGATACGATTATTCGTCGATTTCTGCGTAAGACGCTTAAGCTAGTGTTCGGCCTCTTCCGCATCGCGAACTCTGCGAAAATCGGTCTTTGCCTGCATGGCTTGCGACGAGGAGGTCTGCCCCGTACGTTTCCGGAAGTCGGAGTCCAATTCCCTCCAGTGAGTATAAACTGCTCGTAGATTCTCCAACCACCAGCCCTCGGGCCCATTATAAAATCTCTTTAGCAGCGCTAATTCGTTTACGGCAACAAGAAGTTTGGTGACTAATGTCTCAGTGGTAGAATCTAACTCTTCCGGCGTGCCTATGCGCCCTAGTGTGTCTAACGAAACAATCTCGACTAGACAATAAACTACTAACATTTCTCCAATCTCGGGTATAGCGAGGAGGCTCCCTTGAGTCCCTCGTAACCTAGACTATCTCCAAAGTGCTCTGTGATCCGAACCAGATAGATTCGCGTCACCCTCGAAAGACAACTGCACGCCTCGGGGTGATTATGAGATCTATGGTAGTGCTAATACGTGCTCTGTCTCGTGTAATCACGCCTGGTGTTGTAACAACTTGAGCACCTTCATCTATGAGCCAATCTTCAAGACATTGTTAGGCTTTGCAACCCTCTAGGCTTTGCCTAGTACCTGGTATAAATTCTAGGCGGCCCCCACCCTGCAGAGTTTTCCTTTCTTTCCTTTTCTTCTCTAACANAAAAGCCGAACTCGCCCGGAACAATACCTAGTTAAATGGGTAGGATTTCATCAGCCGACATGGGAACCAGCTTCTGCGATGGAGGATACGTTGGCTTTGGAGTTGTTTTTGAACCCGGATAGGAGAGAGTTTTGAGTTTCTTTGAGATCAAGTATTATGATGGTGTTGTTTATCGTGTTGGTCGTTACGTTATGGTTTGGATTTATTGGTGTTTTTTATTTGTTTGTTTGGATACTTAGTTAGTTTTCGTCTCGAGAAGGGAGGGCTGATGTTAGGGTTTGCAACCCATAAGGCTTTGCCTAGTACCTGGTATAAATCCCAGGCGGCCCCCACCCTGCAGAGTTTTTGTTTTTCCCTTTCTTCTTTAACAAAGTCTCTGTTTCCTGTATTTAACGTCCCATTCGTAAATAGCTCTTAACAGACATCTGCCATACGCATCTGTTCTTGTATACTTCTCACCCTAACGAGCGGAGTGTGTGTTAAAATTTCCCATGATGATGAAAGACTCCGGGGGCCAGGAAGCTCCTGGAGGAATAGGACATCTGCTCCGGTTTGTAGTGCGCTGTGGAGACAATCATTGTTTCTATTGACGTTCCACTGGAGCAGACATATGTTACGCATGCTTACTGTGACTTGGTCCGGCTATCACCTGCCAGACCGTTCAAAGTGGAAGTGGTGGAGGGGAAGGTCTTGGGAACTAGAGGGAAGGACAGGGTCCATGGCGGGGGCGTTCACAATCATTATATGGGGGGCGGAGGATGATTTGCGTTGCTTCTCGGGGTTTGTATGTCTCATAGACACCTCGGGCGTCCACTCTTGTCTATTTCTCTTCCGTGAGGACGAACCCTGAGACTCGGGGGATTTTTCTTGGATGACCTCTAGCAAAAGCAGCTTCGCACATGACTTTGCATACTGCTTGCGTCTGACCTTCCAATAATCCCGGTCTTGCTGACGGGTCTCCTTCGACTTCTGTAGAACTTTGGAACGCCAGTCCTTGTAAACTGGGCACTCAGCGCACTCAGTTGGGGCATGGCTTCCTCCACAGAAACAACGGGGCTTGTTTTGGCAGTGGGAAGTCTCGTACTCGCCAGCACAAGAGCCGCAGCAGAGTTTCTTCCCCTTCTTGCACCGCTTTTGAACATGTCCGTAACACATACACCTGGTGCACTGGACAGTTCGGGGGGGTAGTGAGTACCATTCCACCTGAGGGCCACCCGACTCCCTCATGGCGGTGATGGCTACGACTTGACTAGTCAGTGCCACATGCATCACGACTGCTGGTTGAAGCTAATCGGCTCGGATCACATTACTTGTCGGGAAAATCGAACCTGCGACGCTGACTGCGGTCGCTGGTTTGTCAAGGTGTAGGTTCGCCACCCGCACCTCATACCCATGGTACACAACCTGAGCTTCCAACTGCTTCAGATCGTCGTGTGCCCGGAAAAGTTCTGTCACCCGTTTCGCCTGCTCCTCCGTAGAGACAAAGTCTCCGCGCAAAGGGATACGGAATCTCTGGCCCGATGGGTCCTGCACAATGTTCACCACTTTAACCTGAACCGGGGGGGCCGTTTCCGTATTTGCGTCTGAAACCACCTCCTGTGCCTTCATGATGGCCTTGCACATCCTGACTGACGTGATGAGCGGAAGACCAAATTTACCCACAAAGATATCCACCACCTTCGTGGACCTTTCCGATGGTGCCAACGAAGAATACCTATCGCTCTTCTCATTGTATATACACCAAGGCAGCCTTCTACGCATTCGCAGCCCTACGCGCTCTCACTCTCCTCCTCTGCGCACCGTTAGCCCTCACCCTCTCTAAGACAATAGGTTTTTTGCAACCGGCCACTGCTTGACATTGGTGTTTTCAGTATTCATTCAAGAGCTCCTTGAATAACCCATCCAGCAAGGCAGGATCAAAAGAATCCATGTCTTCCCTTTTTTGGGTCCAGTTGTCCACCAACGGTTGAAACTCGTCAGTGAGGTTGGTCAGGGTCCAGACAAAAATTAACTCCTCGCTCGTAGCGATTCTTCCCTTGCGAGAAAGCTGGACAAATCTTTTGAGATCGTGGGCGTATTTTTCAACAGTGCCACAATTCTCCAGGGTGCAGTATACGAAGTTCTGCATCTCCGACCCCGAGGGATTATAGGTCTCCTCCAAGTATTTCCACACCTTGAATGGGGAGTCCAACATGCTCACCGAGTTAAAATCGTGAGAGCCAACGTGTGCCTTGAGGTAGGACAAGACCATCCGGGCCTCAGGAGTGGACATGTCCTTGTTGGGGTCGGTGAGATAGTCGACCAAAAGTGCACCCTCAAAGGCATTGGTCATGCGACCAGCCCACTCAGTGTACTGGTCAGCATTCTCCAGTTGGGGAACAGTAATGGCTTCAAGGAAATAAGTTGTGCATAAAGTGGATAAAGACAGTGTTCGCACGACTGGGATACAGCAGTGGAAGAGGAGCAGCTTGGCGAGACTTGGAGAAGATTAAAGGGTGTAAGAAATATAAAGGTTGGCGAGAAAGGAAAAGAAAGATGCAATGTAGATATATAAAATGTTTGTTCTGTTAGTGATGATTTTTCTATAGTTCTACCTGTAAAGTGAGGATATTTGACCCCACTTATATGTTATTTCTAGAGTTGCTTGAAGTTCCCAAATCAGTTCATCGGATATTTTTTATCTTGCACTAGCAAGGTTTTCTGATTGCGTAAATGAAGGATTTGTATCGTTTCATGCGCTATCTTGGAAACTCTTAATTGCGTCATTTTATTTGTCATCAATAATTTGTAATCAGAAATTTGTTGGCGAATGTTTTACCATCACATTATTTATCATCTTGTCTCTGGCGGAGTTTGGCAGCCTTTGATGACAGGGGCGTGTCAAATTGTATTGAATTGAATTGTTCTTTTTATAACCTAATTGACAGGACTAAGTCCTCTTTGTACAGGCCGGGAGACGGTTGAACCCCGCCATATAGACACCGTATATTTTAAACCATTAACCCTAATAAAAACCTAAAATATCCTTATCTGGAGGTCCTAGTTAGGGTTGTGGTTTCTGTATAATAGATGTTATAACCTTATCACTGATATCACTACAACCAATAACAAAGACCAAAGGATCCATCTTTTTGGTGCAGTGGCACTCGCATACCCCACATACTTTAGCATTTATCTTATATTCATAGCCCCACCGCTACATGTCTTAGCAAATGTCCGCAATCATTCGCAGTGTTACACGGGAAATATTCTTCAACGACAGGTGATACAAGAAAACTACACCCTTCCCCGCTCAACAGCACAAGCATTTAGACTTTCAACGTGTGCCATAGGATAAAATCATGAGCTTTCTTGCATTTATATTAGAGTTGACAACCCTTAAAACCTGGCTTGGTATCTGGTAAAAATACCGGACAGTCCTGCCTTGGCAACCTTTTGTAGCTTTTCCTTTTCTCTCTTACAAAGTCTCTATTCTACGTATTTAATGTCCAAATGCGACTAGCCCTCAACAGTATAAAGTTGGACTGGCTGAATAAGATATCTATGGCACGCTTGATATTTCGACTGTTTGACCGGGAATTTGTCAAGCTTCGTAGCATCACGAGTGATTACAGGGTAAAATATTTACCAAGAGTAACAACTACCGCTCATGGGTGGTCAAGTGTAACTTCGTTTGTGACTATTGTAAGAAAGTTCCTACTCATTCATAATGGGCGCACTGTGGTTATGGCACGAATTTCAAGTGTAGTCTTACTACATGGGCCAATTTGCCATTGTCGTCAAATATATGGCCTCTTCGCGATCTCGACACCCTACCTTTGTCACACAAACCGTTCACAAATAGTCCTTCTATGATGACATCTTTAGTTGAAAATAACCCCTCCAATTGTATATATGTGTTCCCTGTGACACAAACCTTTTAGGTACATAACTTACATTCATGTGCTGTCAGCTTGACTGAATCAAACTCGCCCCCAGCATTTAAGTCACATATTATTCAAAATGTTTGAATGAGGCCAACAAATCGTGAATGTGGTGGAGGTTCATGGGGAAACCACAAGCACTAGGACTGGTTAGATATTAGATTATTGCTTGCTATACATCTCCATTTCTACAAACTGTAGCTTCAATAAATAATATAGTACTATTAATTCTGTCTCAAAAAGAAATCTTATCTGTATACAAGCGCAAGATGAATTTTATGAAGGGACTCGAGAAGAACGAGAAGCATATGAAACAGAGAAGATATTGGAAATAAGTAAAAAATACTTTTAAACAACGGTCAGGTCCACATCATTGAAAAACAAGTTGAAGGGTACGTGTGGCCAGCAAAGCCGCCATGGAGAACTGTGTATGGTGAGGTAACAGAGAAAGAAAAGAGGAACATCATGTAATGTTAGGGTGTTCAGCATCACTCTTTACTTTTATATACATACACAAATTAGCCCTATTTATAGTTGTTATTCTTGGCTTAGGGAGTATCTATGTGGTCACATTAAAATACTGTCTTTCTTTTTACTCATCGAAATTTGTGTTCATGACATTTCTTACCGATATATAGTAAACAACCACACATAGAACACATATCTTCACCTTTTCTACATAGATCAATGTTCACGGTAAGTAATACACCTGTGCAGGAAACCACTGTGTTGAAAATATTTAGCGAGAGGAAAACAAGCGAAGGGAACAAGACATGTAGCCTAGTTCCGCTGCCTAACAGTCGGGCGGGTAGTTGTATTCTTTGCATGTGAATGTTTTGGTCTCACTACTCGAGGATCGCTCGTAAGTATGATAGTTCGCATCTACCATTCACGTAGAATGATGGGTGTCAGATTACAAGGATTCAAAGTTTGCACCTTTGATTTCACGTGTGATAGGAACTCTGTGATAATACAAACAGAGACAATAGCACATGATTCAAAACGCTGACTGCAACTGTTTTCTCATTGGTTAATTCCGCTGTCGTGTTTGTATTAATACATGAATAATGATTGATTAGTCATTGGGGATTGTTTAGACCTTCGTTTTGGCTTTCAATCGAACAGCCCCAGAAACAACCATGACTTTTTCCATTAAATTCCAACATCAGTAACTTGTATCTCTTAACTGAAATGATAAGTTATTGATGTCAAATGAGAAGATCATTAGTTACCAAATCTATTCCCTTAACGTGGTTTCCAATCATAGGAACATAGTTGGTATATTGGAAGTTGAATAATAGCAAACAATAAATAATGGGAGTGTCGTCTATTTACGTAACATGTATGAAAGGCTACAACTAAAGCTCCAAGCAGCTATTCTGTAAATCAAGTTTTCAAGTTGTGGTAGATGACGTACACATGTGTAGAATTGGTGTGGATTTGCCCATATCTCAACTGATATCACCATATGTGCGTAACGTGCTCGAAAAATACGAACTTGAGCTTATTATATTTTTCTAACAACAGTATAATGTAGCCCCATGAATCTAAGTTTACATTGTTCAGCTTCGTAACTGTCATTCACATGCTTTGGTTCACAAAGTATAAAGTGTGAAGTAACAGCAACACATTTTCATATTACATGATTTAATGTTGGTATAAATAGTTATACCACCGCGCTAACAACAGGATATTACCGGAGTATTCTCTTCACAAGGCCTTTGACATATAGTGGACGTTTTTAGTAGTGAAGAGCCGGGTGAAATAGAAAGTGTGTTGAATCGTTAGTTGTTTGGGACGAGCTATCAAACATCATAGAAATACCTATATCTTTAGGCTAATCGACTTGGCTTTTACAACAGAGTTTCCCACTATAAGTGAATGTACAAGTGGCAATGGAGTTGAAAGACATGTGGTACTCAAACCATTTGGCTGGCCCTTCGCGAGGAAGAGACAGAGAGTACAAAGCATCTCAAGGACAACAAATTAGTTCTACGGCCCGCTTATGATGACTGTGTCTTTTGTCATTGAGGTTACAAGAATATAGGTTTATCACGTCCATCAAACCGACTCTAAAAGTCTCGTATTTAGTCTCACTTGATCTTGTTGTACTGATATTTTCCTAGAATAAGATCACTCCGTTCATCTTTTTTGTGGGCCATGAGCTTGTATATTTGCAACATCATACAAGCAACATGTTGCTAGGAGTAAATACAAGATAGTAGAACTACCGGGCTATCTTGTCTGCACACCAGTGTCGTGGATAAAGATGATATATATATATTGTTTGTATAAGTAGGTATCGCGAAAATCATGCTCATGGGTCATCTTCTTGTTTCTCAGTTCAAACCAACATGAGAAGACTAAAACCTCTCTATTTATTGAACTAAAAAATGCCCCACGAGCGAATCATTTACTGGTAGGGTATGTAAGATTCGTTGACTTGCAGCTGTTTCGTCATGATCAATGTCCCTAGTGAGATAAGAGCCATGGACATCGATATGAGGCATCATCCAGCAAAAAGTCTATCTCTACTCGAATACCACGATATATAAGACCGAACAGGATCCCGGAGCCACGTTTGTACTCGGTTACAACACCGCGACTTTGATGCCCGGATGTCTTTGGATATCTAGATAGATTAGTAACCTCAATATGATTGATTTCAGTATTTTTCGTATTGTAAACCCCGATGACTGATACAAGCATAACACTCACGTATGTACATAAATGGGCAGCAGCATATGTAGGCATTGTTATTGTATGCGTATGTACATAAATCCTCGATTTTCAATCCGACCGGCGATGAGCGTATTCACTAAATCTACCTTTGAACTAGACGAAAGATGGGTTCTAATATCCTACCAAGTGTCACTGATAGGTTTCTCAATGATGCCCAACTTCAACGCATAAAGTGAAGCATGTTCAAAGTATACCCGAGTTTATGAGATGGATATTCAAGATCAAACTCGTGTAGAGAGCAATTCTTCGCCTTTGACAGCTGCACTAAATGTGAGTGTCAATTGCGACGACATCATTCTCTGTCCCGTTTTATCCTTCTATTGATACCTAGAAAATTTCTACTCTGTACTCAAAGACCGGGCACAGTGTCTATTATATATCGGGGCCTTGGTCCGAAAGTGGTAACTCGTTGATAACAACGAGTCGACTCCAGTTCATCATCTGAGATTTAGCTCAACTCTATCCTTACACGCTTGTGGTAAAGTTTAATAAAATTGATCTCTACTTTTCACTTGAATGCTTCGGACAAAATAACATTGCATTTATTTTACCTAGACGCCGAGTCTTTGTTCGATTCAATATAACGAAGGGAAATACTTGCTATGAAACTTTGAGCCTGCGACGAATGTGACAATCTATCATTCCGGATTACTTGAACTCGCCACCGCAGTATTGGGTTTTAGGTCTACATAGCCCTTTTGTGTATTCCGAGTTTGATATTTTCTCATCTAACCGAACCAGTGATCTTTAGTTGTATGTACCGGACCTTGAGCACTACTCGGTACTCTAATTAACACTCAAGTTTGTCTGACCTTACTAAAATAGTGACAAGAAACAGTTTCCTTGTTTGATTTCCTACGCAAGATGTGCTGTGTTAAATGTGGATGTCGTCATCCAATAATGGTTTAAATAGTTCGTATACAATATCTTTCGCGGAGATACACTCACTCTATATGGGTATCGCAGCATCATGATATCATTCATATTGATGATACATAGAAAACCGTTGGCTGAGAACACATAGATTGTCGGAAGTTTCATGGGGCCTAGGTATTGGGTAGTCTAGTGATATAATTCTACATCTAGACAATGAAACTTATCATACTCTTCGCCGATGTTTTCTAATTATTACCTGATGAAAATGTACATTTTTGTTCGTTTGTTCATCTATAATATCACATATATCCAACACTAAAATATATAGTATAATAAATTTAGTGGTGGTGGCGAGTTTCAGTCATTCTATGCGTATGCATACATGCCACGAAAGTAACATTTAAATTTTGAGTCGTTGTCTAAATTGCACTTGGAAAGTGTTTTTCAAATACTCTAAGACAGAGAAATATCTATTTTGGTTTGGTTTATAGTGCTACTGTCATTAATCGTTGGTATATTACTATACCATCAGCCAATGAATTTACTGGAAGGACTTGACAGCACCATCGGTCAGCTTGCCAGCAGCAACCAGGGACTGAACCTCGGCGCTCCAGACAGCCTTGATCTCATCGGCGACGGTGAGCTTACCAAGCTTGCCAGCCAGGTCAGCAATGCCTTCGGGGTCCAGCTTGCCCTGAACGGTATCGACGTCGCCGAGGACAGCATCGATGACAACGGCGCTAGCCTCGCCCGCAACGAAGTAGTTGGCGTCCTTGACCGAGCCCTTGAGAACACGCTTGTTCTTCTTAGCAGCGTTCTTGGCAGCCTCCTTGTTCTTCTTGTTGGCATCACGGGCAACCTTGGCAGACTCCTCGGCCTCCTTAGCAGCAGCGGCCTCGGCGAGCTTCTTAGCCTCAGCCTCCTCCTTGGCACGCTTCTCAGCAGCCTCCTTTTCGAGACGCTTCTTGTTCTTGGAGGCATTGGCTTCCTGGCGGAACTTCTTGATACGCTCATCAGCGGCGGAGCAGTCATCAAGGAGCTTGCGGAGGCGGGCGTTGTCCTCAGCCTTTCTCTTCTTGCGAGCGTTGACGTTCTTGCGCTCGGTGTGGCGCTTCTGGTCACGGCTCTCGGTGTCATCAGGGACATCCTCATCGAGGTACTCGAAGGATCTCCAGCTGTCGAAGTTGTAGAAGAAGTTGTAGAAAGCATCGACCTCATCCTTAGTAGACTCTTCGTTACCGAAAGCGGGGGCAGGCTGGGCCTTAGAGAAACGACCCTCGGCCTTGAAGACCTTGCTCCAGAGCTTGTAGAAGTTGGCAGGGGTGGTGGCCTTCTTGGTAGGAGGCTCAACATCAGCAGCCTCATCGACGGAGTCGAACTGGCGGCGCTTGGTGGGGTCAAGGAGAACCTCAGTAGCCTTCTGGATGCACTTGAAGAAGTTGTCGTCCTCGTGACGGCCGGCAGCAGCCTTCTTATCGGGGTGGTGACGAAGGACCTTCTTGCGGTGAGCACGCTTGATCTGGTCCTCGGTAGCTCTCCAGCGGTACTTGGAGAGACCCAGAACGGCGTAGTGATCCTGGGACTATAGAACAAAAGATATTCATGTTAGTACTGTTTTCTGAAAACAACATAGTACACTATGTATTTGAAACTGTTAAAACATACCTTCCAGTCCTTGGCCTCACGCTGAAGCATCATGGGGTCTTCGGCCTCAGAGATCTCGTTGTCCTCATCGTCCTCAACCTTGGTGGCCTTCTCTTGGGCCTGAAGGCGGTCATCTTCGGAGAAGGTGCGCTTGTGGCGGGCACGGCGGGCGTGAGCAAGGAAGTGAGGACCAACCGGCTCAATAGTACGGGGGGTTCCAGCGGTCAGCTTGCCAACAACCTGGAAGTCCTTCTCAGCGGACCAGCCAGCGGGCAGAGGAAGGGCCGAATGGCCGATAACAGTAACAGAAGCCATTATGAATGGGCAAATTTGACGATACCTGAATTATCGTTGGAAACGAAGATTGAGGGGCAGGCCTGTGATTTGTATGTATTGCTGGGGTCGAGATTTTTTCGTTTTACTAGGAATGGGTGGATCATTAGTGGGGCGACTACCTAGGATGGATTGGTTGCACAGAGTAATGAAAGGCTCAGAATGGTTATATTGTTTTACGGAATAGATGCATAGAACGTGACGGTAAAAATATATCTATGTACATTCACACAGGCAAATAAGGCCATGGAGAGCAATATAATTTCTAGATATGTACATGGGGCTCAAAATGTATCAATGATTACTGCGATAGTGAAAAAATGATAGGAATTACAAGTTAGTCAACTAGTTTGGAATGGCGGAGTGTGGATATACATATAATCGTAACATGTAGCATCAGTTTCCATGTTGTTTTCTACCTAATCGCATCTTTATTCTCCATTCAAAGCCCCATAACGAGTATCGGAAGCACCAGGAGGTGGCGCAATAACAGATGCAGAACCGGAATTATTACCAGCGCCATCTTTAGTACCCTTGGATGATGAGGATACATTAGAAGAGCGTCCAGCTTTGGACAGTGTACGGCGGCCATCCCGCAACATCTCTGCCCGCTTTTCCTTATCCATGGTTCCGACAGCTTTAGGCACACCCCATCTAATTCTCAATGGACATCCTTCAATCATGGCCTTCCCTTGGCAAGCGGCCGCGGCAGCTTCGGCAGCCTCACGGGTCTCATAATTGACAAAGGCGCAATGTGTCAAATGAGAACAGACTAAGCTCTTAATTTTACCGTATACCTTGAAGAAGTCTCGCATTTTGTGCTCTGGCAGATCATCTTCAACACCCGTTACAAAGAGAGACATGACGTTTCTATCGGCAGGCGGTAACCAGTCATTCGGACCTGGGGGTGGCAAAGAACCAACAGCCTTCCCTTTCTTGGTAGCACCAGCGGCTGCGGCTGCCCGCGAATCACGAGTTCGGACGGGACCAGGCCCACCAACTCCAGAGCCGACTGCTGGGTTGCCACGACTAGAAGATGCTTGTGAAGCATTGTCGTAAGTTGTCATGCGGTTGGACTTGCTATACTGCTTGCTGTTGGCGAGTGTGCGCAAAAGCTCAATACTCTTCTCGTTTTGTTTGCCGTACTCCTCAGTTCCAACCAACCCTTCCTCGATTGCCCTCTCATTGTTCTGTGCGAAGTATTCTCTGTTGATATCAGATGATGGTCCAGGAGCAACCATTTTCAAGGCTGCGTCACGAACAACGATAGGCAATCCAAATGACAAATCCAACATGCAACATTGGCAGCAGTTCTTCAATCGTGCGCATGTAAGACAGATGTTGGTACGCTTTTTGCGACCTTGGGCGCGGTCGACACTGAACGAGAAGATGGTGAACGGTCTGGTGCATAACTTGCATTCTGCTCCGTAGTCTTCTTTCAACATTTTGACGTATGGATTACCGCCGAGGCATGTCTCGCAGACAGATGGAAAGTCGGTTGTTTCCCAACCAGCGCGGTTAAGATCTTGTTTAATCTGCGGAGCCATTATGGCGGTTTAAGCGGGATGGGATGATGCGCGCAATCAAAATAATTCGAAAATATCGTTGTGGTTCCCTTGGACGGAATGAAGACTTGGATGTCGCGGTTTTCTTAATAGACGATTATAGTGGGAGTTGTTTGATGACTTGAATAAATCTAAGGTGATGAAGGGTTAGAGATTTGAGCTCGAAATACTGGATCGCAAATACCAATTCTACGTAGAGCTTCGCCAATAATATTCTGCCGTGGCTCACCGCCTGCGATTATAGATCCATCAAGAGTGGAAACAATTGGGTGGCAACCACATGTGTAAATAGATGTGTAGCCATATGTACAAATACAGTGTTTCCATGTCAACAAACTTCAATTGTAATGAACACAACAGAAAACAATGCGTAAAGTCATAGAAATGTTGTTGATTTATTAAACACATGATCGTACACAAGCACCTACAAAATGCATATACATGCTACCATTAACGACTTCCACATCCGGCAGACCCGCAACCACCGCCCTTGCTAGGGTTCTTCACACTATCATTGTCTCCACGTTCAGTTTCGTCGTGGATATTGAGTTCTATACCACTGTCAGTTCCGTAGATAGAGTTACCGTACCTATCATTGGTTGGTTGGGACGTACTGTACAGGTTGTCGCCGAGGCTTTGGCCTTGGACAACATTTTGCCTCAAAATCATGGCGACATCGCGAGCCATGTGAAGAGCTTTTACGGTCTCGGGATCGGAAGACGAGAGGCTGCGCTTGTCTACGAAGCGCTGGCGAATTTGATTTCTCGCGGCATCGAGGGTAGGTTGGTCACCTGCAAAGAGTCGCATTTGAGTTAGCAACTCGAGTACAAAGTTTCGCATATATACGGATGGGCTCGGGGTTGACGGAAACACTAACCCACAAATGCCACTCTCGTGGCACGCAGAAGACTTCTGTACGCAGCTTCGGCCATGATTTCAGTTCCAATGGTAACGCTAAACACTATCGTCAAGATTCGGGCTGACGTCTATGATGTAATCGACTTTTTTGACATTTGCGAAATGTTATCGGTATCTTTTATCAAATCCACCGATAATTAGCCGGGCTACTAGCACGTATCAATTGAAATTTTCGTTTTCGTATTCGCAAAAAAGTTAACATGGCCGTTCAGGAGATTTAACCCTTGCATGAGCCGTTGACCGCAGACCATGAGCGCAGTACGAATACGATTTACACCGATTGGGAAGTTCGCCTACACATTTTGTGCCTTGTTGGCTCTCTCGCTGGCGGTTATTGCGGCAATTCCTTTTCGTTTTCGTGTTCGTACCTGTAAAATAGCTGGTGAACCTCGCCATACTTAAAATCTGTACATACACTGATGTATTCGTGTTCGGTTTTCGTGTGCCATGCTGTAACTTCTTGACCGGCGTTAGTTTGGCTGGTAGTCGCCACTCTAGGCCATTGGATTTGCTATCTACCATTAGCCAATTAGGGCAAGTGGGGTCCTGGCGTATGCCAGCAACATTGCAAGTAGGGCCTTGTGGCTGGCCCAAATTCAGGGGTAAACATTTGGATCACATGGAAATCAGTTGACAGTTAACGCAAACATGCACATACGGCCTTGCGTTGACCGCACATGTGTTCGGTCTGTGTGAAGGCCATATGCGACTCCTACAGCAATGGGTACGCCTAAATACACAACTCTCTATGTATGTACATGTGTATGTGCATGTGCTTATATACTTAACGAAAAAACACCAGTAAACATGTTATCATGATTTTAATCTGGCGAGGTATATGCGTATGTATTTTATAGTTTAGTATCACCTTGTATTTTATATCGTCTAGATATTAGAAGTAACATACGAACACAAACAAAAACATACACACGTCAATCTGCGGTTGACGTTTTACAACTACCCCGAATTCATGAACCGTAATCCGCATTCCTGAACCGAATAGGAAATATTGACACTGGTGGGCAGGGTGTATCATGCAACCGAGGCCCACTAACAGGCACTAAAATCTGGCACGCTACAAATTAACACCAACGTGTATATAAGAACAGCTTAGCCCACCATCTCCGGTTCGTCTTGTCTCCGCTGGTACATCTATACATTTCACATCAACGTCTAAATCGACAATCAAACAATTTAGAGTGTAATTACTCAGACTCGTCTTTTTTCAACACTTAACGACGATCTCCCCATTTATCACCATGTCTTCCACCGGTCTTGAGCGTGAGGATCACGCCCGCGATGCTGCCTTCAACAAGGCGCTGCACGGTGATAGTGCCCAAGCCCAGGGCGGTTTGGCTGCCATCATGAAGAAGGATCGCGCTGCTCAGCAAGCAGCTGTTGACGAGTACTTCAAGCACTGGGACAACAAGGCTGCCAAAGACGAGACTGCCGAGACTCGCGCCGTAAGTACAACTACATTCACTACGTCCATGCCACGTAGGATATTCATTTCAAGTCGGTTCCCGGTTAACAATATTTTTTTTTGGTAGGCCCGCACTGCTGAGTACGCTACTCTGACCAGACACTACTACAACCTCGCCACCGATCTCTACGAGTATGGTTGGGGTCAGTCCTTCCACTTCTGCCGTTTCGCCTACGGCGAGCCTTTCCGTCAGGCCATCGCTCGTCACGAGCACTACCTGGCTCACTCCATTGGTATCAAGGAGGGCATGAAGGTTCTTGATGTTGGCTGCGGTGTTGGTGGCCCCGCCCGCGAGATTGCCAAGTTCACTGGTGCCCATATCACCGGTCTCAACAACAACGATTACCAGATTGATCGCGCCACTCACTACGCTCAAAAGGAGGGTCTGTCCAACCAGTTGGAATTCGTCAAGGGTGATTTCATGGTATGTCAAACAGACAAGATACATTCCCAGGCTTGAAACTAACAATTATTTAGCAAATGTCTTTCCCCGAAAACTCCTTCGATGCCGTCTACGCCATCGAGGCTACCTGCCACGCGCCTTCCCTTGAGGGCATCTACAGCCAGATTTACCGCGTCCTCAAGCCCGGTGGTGTCTTTGGTGTGTACGAGTGGCTCATGACTGACGAGTACGACAACGACAACCTGCACCACCGTGAAATCCGGTTGGGTATTGAGTTGGGTGATGGTATCTCCAACATGTGCAAGGTTTCCGAGGGTATTGCTGCCATGAAGGCTGCCGGTTTCATTCTTCTCCAGAACGAGGATCTTGCGGACCGTGAGGATCCTTTCCCTTGGTACTGGCCTTTGTCTGGTGAGCTCAAGTACATCCAGACCGTCGGTGATGTCTTCACCATCGTTCGTATGACCAAGTGGGGTCGCACGATCATGCACAAGCTCACTGGTGTTTTGGAGCTGCTCCGCCTGGCTCCTCCCGGAACCATGAAGACCGCTGACTCTCTCGCCGTTGCTGGTGACTGCCTTGTTGCCGGTGGTCGTGAGCACCTCTTCACCCCCATGTACCTCATGGTTGGTAAGAAGCCTGAGTAAATTCCTACCATCAACAATTTGGTGCAGGCAATTTGGCCGCCAGTTTGGTCTGGCTTTCTAAAATCGAGGTCACGGTTTCGACATATGAGTTGCTACATTGGCATATGGGTGTCTTTTGACTTTGACGTAGCTTTTACCGTGGCGGTGCGGTGGTAGTTGACTCCCGGTCGTTTCAACTTTTCACAATGGTACTGGTTTTGCATAATGACTTTTTCCCTGGTTTTACTTACACAATACCCATAATATTCTCTTCTTCGAACGCACACTTGCATCATACTTATTCGTATATATCGCACTTTAATCAATATAATCACGGTCATTCATCATTTGGTCGTTCAGTGTAGTATTTATGTGTCCGTTTCTTATAAATGGTTATGAATTTGATGTGTAAAATATGGAAAATGATGATGTATATACGGATGTGCATGGACGTACACATATGTTGCGGGCGTCATTCCCTCTAGTTAGTCTACTATGGGCGGTTTAAAAGCAGGAATTATGAAGACTCTTCCTCTGACTTAACAGGAGCGGAGCTAGTAGCGTGCTCTGTACTCTCTTCCAGGGCCTTCTTGATGATTGAAGCACCATCTTCTTCACCGTTAGCAGCTCCACAAGTTCCACATTTCCAAATTCCAACCTCAGCCAGGCTCTTTACACCAGGCGGGGCTTGGCCATTGACTACCCGGCATGTTTGGCAGAGCAGAACAATACGGTTCTTGGGGTCTTTTTCGTCCTCCCCGAGAAGTACATCAAGGATACGGTCATACCAATGTGTTTCCATGACACTCACAGTAGACGATGACCGCTGATGTTTGCTGATTGGCACAGGGGGTCGCACATAAGGTTGGCCAGACTGGAAGGCATTCGGGGCAAACTCCTCATTGGCTTCGACGGGAGGTTTGGTCTGGTTCTCAAACAATTGAGGCCGAGTCGTATTATCTGGGGAGCGACGAGAAATGTTGGCAGTTGGTGGAGGCGGAAGACCGGTTCTGCGGACTTGCGGTTGTTGCTTAGCCCCGGGGTCGTTGGTGCCTGGAACCCCTTGGTTCTTCTGGCCAGAGGCCTCAGGCCGAGATGGGTCTCCGCCGTTCTTCTTTTCGCCTCCGTATTTCTCGATCAACTCCAAGGTGCTGTTGTACTTGGTGGCGTCCTTGAGCTTTTGGATCGTGTTCTCGCGCTCCTTCTGGAGGTCGTTTAGGCGAGTCGATAGCGCCTCTATTCTGTAGTCATAGAATACGGTGATGAGACGACGGACGAGGTATATGCTAAGCGCAATACAATGTGTGGTTAGCCCAACTCTGAGTTGTATGATACGTTTAAGTAACGCTTACACTACGGGAGATCCAGAAACAGCGGTCCATTCAATAGTGCCCATCTTCTGGGAGCCTACTACAAGGAAGGCAACAATGACATAGACAGAGTAGACGAAAGAAAGGTAAACGACCGATAAGGCCTTCAGCTTTCGAGCTCTTGCTCTCGTGGAATCCAGGGCGACCTGGGCTGTCGCTATCTTAGTCGAGAGTAAAGACAGCGTCTTTTCGAATTCCGATGTTGAGGAGCTTTCGCCCTGTAATGTGATGTCGTTAGTTACTATGCTTCATAAAGAATACATGAATCAGGCTATTAAATCAACTTACCCTCCATGGCCAAAACGACACCATCAGTCACTGTATTGAAGGTGCGTTTAAGGTGAATCAAAAGCCAACTTTGGGTCCCTAAAATCGATGCGAAATGGCGGCGATAAATAGAGTCAATGAATGTCGGAATATAGTAAATTGAAGATAAAACAAGAACAATTCACTTGATAAAGAGACGCGTTGTTCAATAACCAGATACTCGTGCCATATTCACCTAAATGCGTACATGTGTAGCAGACTCCACATTAATGCCATAGCTTTATGGGTAACCAGGGGCAAACCGGGGGTATTCTTGTGATGACGTAAAGAGACAACTTCTCTATATGACTTATCGACGGTATTTAAAAACAGTATACTATTCATGGGCTTTTATGTCATAGAAATAGTGACTTTTGTTCTAATACAGTAAAATCTACGAGGTCAATACTCACGTGTATGAATAATCGGTGTTCCAATAGATGTTAGTGAATCGATCCATCGTCAACGACATTTCTATTGAATGACCATTAGTAGGGTTATTGTGGGTTATATGTACAATGAGCATATCTTGACAGCCTGTCGTAAAACGATATCATGTACAGACATGAATTTAGTAGTATGTGAGTAGTTATGGATCAAATCACTTCAAATGTGCATAAATCATTGTTACCGTGTAACCTTGTTGACTACACACACTTTGTCTGATGTCTTGTTCGTTGTTTATTCAACATATGTATCTGTATGTACACACATGTATGTGCATCGGCAAACCTGCAGAGGCATCTGTATTCTCTCAACCCCCTGTCTGTTCAATGCTCCAGGGCCCCACCTGCAGGTGCGAACTAGCTTGGCTCTGCCACGCAGGGCGTCGTCATTGAATGCGACAAAGTTACAGACAGATGGGCCGAGTTAATTTGTGTACAAAGGAAGATTTGGGCTTGATTCACTGTTGTCAGTAATTGGTCTAAAGGACAACTGAACTTTACATAGTTTATGTCTACACATTCAATCAATGGTTTAATTTGGACTACTGTCCCTAAATATTTCCCAACATGTTCCAGGTCCGTCTTGTTACCAGCGATCTTTGAAATATCTGCAATTACTAACATGATATGTTGGCCTGGTTAGCGACTGAAGGGAGCTATAGACCGGACCATTGCCGAAGAGCAGGCACGCATGAAAAGTATTGCCGAACAAACTACCGCCGGTGCCTCAACAATCTCGTCTCCTCGCAATTCAACATCAACGGGTCGACCCAATTCTAAATCGACAAAGAGCCAATTGGAAGACGAAGATATAGCCGAAAACTTAGATCCTTCTGTATTTGCTGCAGCACTTGCTATGGATGAACCTTCTGATGCGTCAACAACGGCTACGGCCGTCAATGCTTCTTCTCAGAGTAGCATCGCGTCGGGTGACACTGCTGCCGCGACCAAAGATGAAGGCTCAACAACTGGAGAGAAGAAGGCTACCCAAACAAAGGGCGAGAACTACAACGACTTACCTATTGATGTCCGTTCGAAATTACGGAAACTAGATAGAATGGAAGGCGCCTATTCAGGTACATTAATGACACCATTACTTATAAGGATGTTTGCGGAATCAGACTAACATATGAATTTTGCTAGAACTACTCAGATCTTACCGTATAGCACATGGCCGTGCCTTGTCAATCGAGCCCTTCGAGCGGATTCTGAAAGAAAACACACCCTTAACATCTATCAAAGACCCCAGTGCATTTGTCGAGTATCTCAACCAATTGAACCTTAAGAGCAACATGGTTATGGACGAGCTTAAGAGGATTTCTTCTGAAAAGTCCGAACTAGAGAAGAAGACTACAGCACAGGCAAACGAACTTTCGATCGCCAAGGCCGAACTGGAGCAACTGAAGTCATGCGAAACTCCACCAGAACCTCTACCCAAAGATGACCCAAAGCCTGAACAGAAATCCGAATTCTTTTCCTTTGACGCCGCAGTTGAAAGTCAGAACCAGACAAGCGAGTCGGCTGAAATCGTGGAACACTTGCAAACACAGTTAACAGCCATGAAGGATACAATCCATCGTTTGGAAACAGAGCTCACGACTGCAAAGGACAACCACGCCTCTTCTGTTTCTGAATTAGAAGAGCAAATAGCTGAAGCCAAAAAAGAATTAGCGGACAGAGAACAACGTCTACAGGAAACGTCCGCTAAATTGGCGTCTTCAGAAAAAGAACTTCAAGACTTGGGTGAGACGTTTGAGAGTACGAAAGAAAGTCTGGCATCAGAAAAGGCAGCCATACAGGAGGACCTCAAGGTGGCTCAAAACTCACGAGAAAAGATTCAGCGGGAACTGGAATCAAAGATCAAAGGCTTGGAGGTTGCACAAGATTCATGTGAGATCTTGGAATCCTCCATGGCAGAGCTCAAGCTTACAAAGAAGGTTGACGAGGCAAGAATCGCTAAGCTTTCTGCAAAAATTGAAGAAATGCAACTTGCTGCTTCCTTGGAAGCTGCTGCTGCTGTATCATCACCTGCCCCACCTGCTGTTATCACCACCGACTCTCCTGCAACCGTGGCTTCATCGACTGCCACTCCAGCTCCTACGGGCGGAGGCGGCAAGAAAAAGAACAAGAAGAAGAAGAAGGGAGGAGCAGGAAATGATGCGACAGCAACGGCAAAGACACCCGAGCCACCGTCAGCCCCCGCTCCTGTTACAATTAGCACACCTGTTCAGTCACCAGAGATTTTAGAGCTCGAGTCTGAAATTACTCGTCTCCAAGCTGTTATTGCCACAAAGGACACACACCTCCAGCGACTACTCAAGAACACCAAGGATAATGAAGTTCTTCGCGAAGAAATTGAGACGCTGAGAGATGAAATCTTGGATATTGGTCAAGAGCACGTCTCTGCAAAAATCACTATCCAAGGGCTCTCTACCAACAAGAAGGCTTTAGAAAAGCGTATCGAAGAGCTCGAAAAACAGAGCGGACAGGATAAGGAGACGGAAGGGGAATTGGAAAAGTTACAAGGTGAATTTTCTGCTCTTAAGTCTGAGACAGACACGCTAAAAACTGATTTGGCTGCTACCGAGGTTCTGGCCCAAAATCGCTTCCGGGACCTCACTGAACTTCGCGAGATGCTTCAACGTATGCAACCCGAAATGAAGACTTTGCGCCAGAATGCAGAGACATTGAAGGAGACAGAAAAACAGCTGGAAGCGCAGAAATCATTGGTGCGTGAACTGGAAACCCGGGAGACTACTCTTAAGTCGGAGTTGAAACGCTTGCAGAAGATGAACGACGACCAGGAAGCCGAGGTTAAATCCTTACGTGAGAAGCTTGTAGCCGAAGAGAAGTCTCGTCTGCGTCACGAAGATGCGCAAAGAGTTGCGGGGCGCGATATGCGCCGCGCACAAGCCGAAAAGACTGAGATTGCTGCCCGTGAAGAGAAGGTAACTCGGGAACTGCAAAAGACACAGTCTGACTTAGATAAACTGCGTCCCAAGTTACAGGAGGCCGAGGATAAGCTTGAAAAGTTAGAACGAGAGAAGGTGCAACTTCAAGAAGAGGCCAGCCTCAAAACCCAACAACACTCTAATGTCCAGGCTCTTGTTAGCAACATGCGCGACGAGGCTAGTGAACTTCGTGTCCAGCTCCGCGAAGCGCAAGCGCAAGCCGAGTCAACTAGCGAGGAGCTTGTAGAAGTCCAACGCCTTTTGGGCGAGCGGACACGGGAAGCTGAGACGATGAGACGTTTGTTGGCTGATGTTGATGAACGTGCAGACACACAAGTTCGTGAAATTCGTGCCCGACTGGAAGCTGCACAGGAAGAGAGAGACCGCATCGAGGATGAGTCAAGTGCGTTTGCACGCCGCAAAACCCGTGAGGCAGAGGATCTGAAGGCAAAGTTGCGTGATCTAGAGAAAGACGTCACAAAGCTTTCTTCAGAAAAGTCTGCTCTAGAAGAGAAACAGGATGAGTGGCAAAAGCGCCATGATGATTTGAGCAGACAAGAACTTACTGGGACACAAGAGCTTTCGGAGTTGCGCAAGGCTGTCAACGAACTGAAGTCTGCTCTTGATGCTTCAGAGAGACATCTTGGTGATGTAGAAACTCAAAAGTCCGAATTACAAGCGTTGCTAGATGACTGCAAACAACGCCACGAACGCACTTTGCGTGATCTAAAGGCTGCACAATTGCGACTGGCTCCCCAAAACAGTAGATCCTCTATGGAATCTGTCCGATCTTCTTCTGTCCCTAATATTCAAGGTGGTGTCGACCCACTTTACATCAAGACAGTGATGCTACAGTTCTTGGAGCAGAAGGATGCCCGCTTGAGAGTTCAATTGGTACCTGTTTTGGGAAGATTGCTTAACTTCACCGAGTGAGTTTATACACATTGCTATCGTTATGCTTGTATTCATACTAACATTTGATATAGTTCCGACACTGCGAAATGGTCTAGCGTTGTACACGCTATGGGGAACAGGTAGACTTGCTTGTCATGGAAATCACAATGATAAAGCAGGAGATGGAACTATAGATATGCCACGATTAATGTAATAGCTGACTTGGTAAATGTCAAAAGTTAATCTTAAAACCAGTGAGCTTAAATGATGAGATGACCAGGCTCGGCCCCACCGCCCCACTTAAATGTTTGGACAGGAACAACGAGCCGTGCATTCGGAGCTCCACATTAAACGTCACTTGTGCAACATCAACACATATTGAATAGACATGAACGGCGGACAACGGATCATTGAAATATTGATTATATATTGAAAAAGGAGATTATAGCTAAGGAAATAGTAAAGGAAGAGAACAATATTATTCCAAAAAAAAAAACACATGAACAAAAACATAAAGAAAGCTTCAGACGTAAGAAGATAGAAGCATCACCAAACATCAAATCAACGAGAAACTAGACTAAAACAGAACAGGCTAACATAGTGAAACAGAAGACAAAATACAGAAAGAGACAACTCTGGGAACATATGCGCTGGAAAGGAGGACTGGGGCCGAGGAAAAGCGAACACTCCCTTCTCAGAAGGGCATCTGGGGTGAAAGACTGAAGGTAAAACAAAATAGGTAAAGGCATCACAAGACCTCGTGAAATATAAGGGGGACGTCATACAAACAACAAAAAGGGCAAGAACATGGAGTGTAAACTGTACGTACACGACATAGAAAGTTATGGTGACAAGCAAGCGGAAGAAGAGTAGTGGCTTGAGGTTGTCAACATAGAGTTGAAATGAATCAGAATAGACAACGGAAGTTATCATCTAACTTTGGCACATGGCAAAGCATCATCGGGTAAAGATCAGATTTAAGTGGTTTTTTGAACCGGAGACAAATCGATCTTTCCCCGATGCGGAGATACCCAGGACTCGTCAAGCCAGCCAACCGCCTCATATGCTGTGTAAAGACGAGAAGCCTTGTTAACATCAATGTGACAGGCAGTTTGAGCGTCAGTTTTACGGAAGGTCTTATTCCGTTCTAGACAGTCAAGTCTGGATAGGAACAAACGTCTCTTGCTTGTTAGATAGGTGGCACAATCGAGCCTGAGTGTTGATGCAAGAGTGACTTCCTGAGAATGAAGAAGTGCAAGATGGGGATCATTGTCCAAATTGATGGGACTCCCTTTCCAATCCGTCTTGAGCACCCCCGAGTTAGGCTGATCGAGTGTGGAGATGGGTGGGCAAATGTTAGCGAGTCCGTCAAAATGTTTGTCCTCTCGACTAGCAATTGCGCCACGGCGTCCAGATTCCCGACCAAAGCCTTCGAGACTGAAGACACCAGAGCCTGTAACTCCCCGCATTGGGTTGTTAGAACTGACCCGTCGACCACGAGATACATCGGTGGATATGTCCTCGACTTCTCCATGAATGGGGGCTTTGACCCGAGGGCTAGTTGCTAGAGTATCATTCATAGCACTGGCTTCGGCCACAGCCGCACGAGCTGTCGAGATAGCGACGGCTGAAAGAGTAGACATGGGATTTGATAATCCTCCACGAGTGGTAGCACGCCCACTAACCTTCCGTACACGGTTGTGTGAAATAGGCTCCGGTTTAGGAAGAATAACCGTAGCAGAAGTTGTAAGCGGTAATGGACGAGATATGTGGACGGGGTTGAGTGAATCGCTCGATGGTTTAGCCTTCGCCATTGGCCGCCGGGTTTCGTGTGTCCTGGTCTCAGTCGCGACCGAGTTACGGGCTTTGACGAATCGCATATGTTCACGCTGCCGCTGCTTGACATAGGTCTCCATATCCTGACGATAGAGCTTCGTAAAGTCCCAAGTATTAGAGGGATAGTCGTCATCGATACCTAATGCTTGGCTTTGGGTACAATATGGCGGTATCAACTTGGGCTGGTCGTTGGGCTCACTAGATTCTTTCGATTCGAGCCTGCGAATCTTTTGACCCGGACTAGGAGTAGCGGGCGTGTCAAACAAAGGGGTTCCTTCTAATGAAATGGAAGAATCGTTGTGGTGATCAAGGACCATGGACGCCGGCGAAAGAAGCGCAGCATGTGATGACGGAAATGTACCATAGGCCACAGTTACCGGAGGAGGGCTCAAGTGAAGATCCGTTGATGATTGTGCCATGTGGGAGTGGACAACTGGTGGAGACACCAATGACGAGTGTTTGCCAGTAACGGCAACACTCCTTTCTTCTGATACATTTTGTGCGATACCACAGATTGAAGCAATGGGAATATTGTTTTGAGATGGGTTAGATGATGAAGCGTGCATTCTTGTTATGGTGTTGGGTGAGGGGAAAGGCATGATAAGGTTTATGAAAACCACGGCAAGTGAATGACCAAGTACCGTTGGCAAAATGTTGTTAGAATATGCGTCACAGCCACAATGCAGGACAATACAGAAATAACCCAGACTAAGATAAGTGCTGGAATTGAACTGAAGGGGACCAAGCGACGGTGTTTAGGGCAAGAGAGAAGAGCGTCTCTACTCCCAATTAACGAGAGTTTGTGGTTTGGCGTGGACTTTTTTGTCCCTTGTAGGTTTGGAGTAACGGGTTAAAACTGTGCAGGTGGAATGGATAGATTCCCCAATAAAGGGAAAGAAGAACGAGATATCAAACAGTCTTTGTGTATGAAAGAACGAAAGATATCGCGGCACCGACGCGGAAGAGAACGGTGATTGGATTCTATTCGCCCGTGAAAAGATAATAGCGAATATCGAATAATGATGATATGTTGTGGAGGAAAGAATACCACCACAGATTTATAATCTGGACAGTTGGAGATATGCGAAGTAGTTATGACCGATGTGCTGTCTCGGAAAGCGACTAGTATCGCCGGATTGAATAATAACTCGATAAGGGTAGAAATCCAACAACACTAACTCAGTAGAGCTAGATGATTCAGTTGAACTAAAGACTAGTGTGATGGCTTGAAGTCTAAAGGATACTCGATTTAGATGAACAATTGCTGATTGACGGTTCTGTTAACGGCTATAATGTGGCGGCTGGAGGATAGAAATGTAGTGGTCGAAGTGAAACCAAGCAATGAGATATATGTTATCGTCGTAAGAGAAGTGACAAAATAAAATAAAAGAGGAACAAGGAAAAATAGAATTAATGCAAGAAGAAAGCTGAGTAATATAGAAATGAAATTCACAGACAATCAGCTGGCCAAGGGAACTGACTGGCGAAACACAAGAGAACAAAATAAGGCGAAGTAATGACAGTCGTTGGCGGTGTCAAGACATGTAATGACGTGATTCACACACTGCACAATTGATTTGGTAGTGGCTCTGCAATCACATGCAGGTGCAAGTGCGATCAGTGTAAGTGTGAATTATGGGGCGGACTTGTTGAAGGACAAGAAATTACTGTTTTCAGAAAATAGCGGAGCCACAATCTCACGAGCGACTTGGGCGGGTTCAAGTCAACATCAAAGTGCAAAGAGGCAGTGTGAGAAATGCTGATTGGAGGGAAAGACTCGGAATAAACAAGTCTGAATGGTATCTTTGAAGAATGACGAGGATCAAAGATAGGAAAACTGGCGACCCGACTGAAAACGGACGCATTCAACAGACAGTGGACAGCCAATTGTGATTATTAAGAAAGCAAGCGAGAAAGGAGGATAGGAATCAGAACAGGGCGATGGTCAAAGGGCGGGAAATAGGCCCTACTTCTACTTGCAAGCACGGAAGCGGACTACTAGGGTGTTTTGAGGGTATATAGGCAGCCAAGCAGCAAAGGACAAGGCGGCGTGACTGGAAGATAGAAGCATACAACACAACATGCTACGAGCCCAGATCCATACACTTGGAGTTTTGGGGCCTTTTAATGTATGCACAATGTATTTGGACCATATCAGACCATCGACCAGTTGACTTTGAGAAATAACTGACTTTATAAGCCCAGCTTGTAATAGGGGAGGGGTGAATGTAACCGAATGCGTGAATATATGAATCAACATCATTTCATAAACCAAGGTCGTGTACATATAGACATACATGTCCCCAAAACACTATCATCATGTTCCTCTCCAAAAACCTAAATCTGTGTATGAGTGCATATGATTCACTAGGTGTGAAAATATATGCCTTCTCAACACACAAATACCAAGGGTAATATCGGGCACAATCATTGAACCAGGAGTATCAAAGCTATAGCACAAGGAGTGTATCTATCTTGATACTCACCATCGTAAATAATGGCCGGGCGCTGACTACATACTGTCCTGCATGACAATTAGTCTCCTCGCAGGAGCCGTCCGTGTGAGAAAGACGGTGAGTTGCAGGTAGTGAAAGATAAACGGTGAATATGTACAGACATACATACATAGCAGTCTTGTTGTAGCCATCGTTGGTCAAACTTGAACCAGTGATGTGGCTTATAGGCCACGAGATGGACTCAACAGACGGTTGCTAGGGGTTGAGTCACATTGAAGATGGCGGTGTCATGCTTTGCTGATGTTTATTTGGTGGTCTGTTGAGGCAGGTGATGCCGATTGATCCTAGGCACAAATTGGCCTAAGGGGTTGTGATTTAACAAGAATCTCCAGGACTAACTGAAACTACACATACAGACACAACTCTCGATTTGACAACAACCAAGCTGTTTAGTCCCTAAAACACTAGGCTATGAATTATTACCTCATGTAACCAACTGAGTATTTTACAAAGTCGTGTGAATTCTTTTGTGGTCTTTTGCAGGTCTGCATGTGTCAAAACTACCGGGTGTCTGTAATGGAAAGGTTTCCAATGTATGCACCATTCACACCAAGACACCGCAATTATAGGCCACCAAAAAGCAAGGCTAAATACATACAAGGTCTGACGTCACATGGCTAGTTTGGAGAACAACTTTACAATAAGAAAAGAACGTTAATATGTGTATATGTGTACAAATATTAAAAACAATGAAGGGTAGCAAGTCGACACTCCATATTGAGGTTTGAATGTATGTATGTATGTATGTACATACATAGGTCCATGTTCATGAGATTTTGAACCATCACATTACTGCCACATTCTCTTTGGTTTGGTTGTCAGAAGCGGTCGGTAGTTTACTTGTTGGATTGATAAAGGTCCTATATGCAACATCGGGCCTAGGCCAAATGACAACAGGGTAGCGACAGCGCCTATTTAGTGTCTTTTGTTCTGTATAGGCGACCCGAAACCTGAAATGTGCATTACAATTCCTGTCTTGTTGGGAATTTACTGCATGCAGCCCAGACCAGACGCTACCGGCGGCGCTAATCCATCTCTGACGGTGAGTCGAATGTTAAATCACAACCATTTTTTACCTCTTATCGTCTCATAAGAGCCTCCCTTTGCGTCAGCTATTCATGGATCGGTGCTATCTTTGACAAGGTATAAGAGAGATTCAGTCTAGACTGGTGAATGTGTTGGCATCTTTTGCCTCTCGTGCGGCCAGGTGGTTTGGTATGCACAGCGTGCATATAACAAGATGGATTTGTCCAATTGCGACCGAGAGATCGACAATTCCAAGCCTTGCTTTTCTGTCACTGAGCACATAAGGCCCAAGTTTGCTCTATAAACCTAGGCCAACACGTCGCAAGTACAGCACATGTGGATAGATACCGTAATTTGGCATTCCACGTCTTCTATATCAACGTATGTACATGTATGTGTGGTTTGTCTGCATATACATGCACAAACACATACATATCGTGTACCCAAGCCATTCGAACCGTCGAACAAGAATCTATCGACTCAATTAATGAGTCAAATATTTACCTCTAAATCTTCACATACATAACAAAGCGCGGGCCATATTTGACAAACTCAAATTGTCTAGATACTGGCACTTAACCCTAATTCATTCGCACGTCACTGAGCATCGTTTCAGCTGTCCCATGTCAGTCAGTAGTAGCGTTAAGAACAAATTGTCCGTGTGCTAAAGGCAGTCGATGAGTGGTCGAACTCGTGGTCCTGGTGGCATGGATTAAAGCAGAACACCATGACACGGCATCGCCCTTATCAGAAAAAAGTAAATCCCAATTGTCATCATGAGGCCGGTGTAGAAACACCATGTGAGCCAGAAAGGGCTGGTTCGTGTCTCTTCTTCTATTCGTGTACAGTAGCAACGTAAACCTTGTTTGAAAACAGAACAAGTACATACGCAAGTAGTTGTATACGATGTTGTATGTATGTATATTCTTTTAGAGATATATCTTGCCAACTATATACATATGTATGTATGCGTGTGCATATACACGTTTGCAGGTGACTCGCAATGATATCAGGGTCATATCCAAGAACCTATTTAGAAAAATCTGCAATTACCATTCATGTCTCGATTATGTCCTCGATGTCGACCTCCGTGGCCTGCGGGTTTACCGATCCCGATGGGGTCTAGAAATCCGGACTCTTTCCACGCATGTTCATCCATAAACATTCACCTACTCATGCATATATGCACCTATATATCTTTGTAGCGATGCCGATGCGACCACATATATACAAATAGTCTGTGCTAGTTCCATTGGATTCTTCGCCATTTTTGACATCACTTAAACATCGTCATCAAATTTTTGCCTCCCAAATACCCCCACGTTCTTTGCTTCTAGGTACATTCTGAATATTGCCAATTCAGAGAGGATTGCAGCGGCCCGCAGTTCTGTTTTTCAGCTACACGCTAGCAACAGTTTATTTGGACCTGGCCTCTCAAGCCATGAGTTCTTCTCTATCTTGAATCGATAAAACTGGTGCAGCTCCCTGACGTCAACACTGGTCAGTTCCAAACTTGGATTTCACCTTCCAACGAAATTGCCTTATTGCTACCTAGGAGACTATTTTGGTGCTTACTAGTCGTCCTTCAACCCGCCTTTGTTTTGTGATGCTCGGCGAATTGCACATGTCTCCATCTCTTTTAATTTTCTTTCTCGCACAAGCCTCTTCTGCCCCTCTCGCCTTTTCCTTGCTGGCTCCTTCTACATTTTAAAAAGATTGCGGAGAACTTGTCAGTCCTTGGACACACCCCGCCGCGCTTAATACATACGCGGTCTTCCCGATATCGATATCCCGATTTGCCTCCGATCGACTCCACCTCGTACCGATTTGACAATCAACCGACTTGCAAAGCCCCGACAGTACACTCGGGTCAATCCCCACGCCGTATATCAAGTCATTCTCCTGCAGTCAGCATATTAGTTCGATATTCATAGCCCTTTGTCTTCTTCACTATGACTGACGTCGCAACGGGGGCTTCCGTTATGCCTACTACCAACGCCCATTCCGCTACTGCGGCACCCGCGGCACCTGCGACATCAACCGCCGGATCTTCCGCCAATGGGCCAGTCACTT
Organism: Huntiella bhutanensis; assembly: GCA_002018275.1. Taxonomy (NCBI): domain Eukaryota; kingdom Fungi; phylum Ascomycota; class Sordariomycetes; order Microascales; family Ceratocystidaceae; genus Huntiella; species Huntiella bhutanensis. The sequence continues at coordinate 192,630 of MJMS01000035.1, read as the reverse complement.
CTTCCCCACCTAAGCCGGCTTCTGCGACCAATGAGCCGACTCCAGACACCGGAAATGTCGATATTACTCCTATCGCCGACAACACCTCAACAGTTGACCCTTCTCAGGCTAAGAAACGAAAGAAGGATCTCAAACCAATAATAACCGCTGATGCTGAGTAAGTTGAATTCTATGATATATCAAAAGGAACCCGTTATGTCCTCTGGTCTATGTTCCGCGTCTATGCATACACGTCTGATCCCGAACGGTTAGTCATGTGTGTGCATCTGTATCTCGGTTTTGACTATTGCATCTATTCTTCATGGTGCGGTTGTCGCCAATGGTTATGACAGCAAACCGAGTGGTATCGTTGTCCGCCTATCTCAACATGCGCCTGGCGCGCAATTCCCCTTATACATATCCCTCCTCCGTGGCTGTGGTGGTTTTTTTCGCCCCTCACTATGGCAGTGTGCCGTGATGACCCCTCCTTCCCCTCTCCCCCCTCTTTGTTACAACTAGTACAGGTACACATGCAACAATCCCTGGCACCCCGGAGTATCCTTATACAGACTTGTCGATATCTATGTTCGGATGTCTTGGCATTTGGTTGTACCAGGACCGACATTTGAAGCCTCAAGCATCGAGTCTCGATACAATTCTAGCTTTTGGGCTTAATTCACTGTTAGGTCAACCAGGGATAGACAATCAGTCATGTGTATTCCCGAGACACCCATGGGAACTTCAGGTCGTGTTCGCCCACCCACCATTGCACGAAGTCACCTTCTCTCAGTCTTCTCTCACGGGTGCACTGGCCAGAGAAAACTGGATGGCCTTGTCTTCTTGTCAGCTTTAAAAGGTTCGCAGAAGAAGGGTCATATACAGGGTTTTCTCCGCAGGCTTCTGTTCCGCTGTTTCGCATTAACCTCACTTTGCACTTTTGCTTTGAGTGTGATGGCGGTTATGGACTTGAAGTAGCCGCGGAGATTTACAAGGCCAAACTTGCATATACATATGTACACACTCGCTCTATTTCCACCGCCTGCCTTGCGCTGTGCTATATCTTCGACCAAATGAGCCGCACGTTGCCATGTCAGCCAACTACCAACCGCAGAGGCTTCGTTGTGGTCACACCTAAACACCCCTTCACGACAACAAACTGTCGCATTCCGCAAGCCTCAAAAATGGATTGTGCTGCATCTGCGGCATCTCGTCTAGTGCATCACAAGCCATGACCGTCTTTTGCTTTTTTTTCCTCTTGGGCGGTGTCTACTTTTCCTCCTATAACGTCACTGCCACCCTTGCCGCCACCAAAGACTATTCATCATTGTGCCATGTTCACATCTGGTCTCTAGTAGCATTCCCATTAGCTTATTTCGCCCTTTGTTTTGAATCGCTTTTTCCTGGCCGCTATTGGGCCCTATCAGGACGATGTTCCCTCTTTGATGGCACCTTTTTTGCCCTAGACAACCAGCGCCACTCGCCCTTTTCTGGAGGCATTTTGGAACCTTCCGCCCCGCCAAAATAATCATCTTTGCAAGTTGTTACTGCCGGGATCTAGAAGCGAGAAGGCACCAAAGCAAGCGCTTTCCCTTGATTCCGACCTGGTTTCAACTCCCCTGTATTCCCTGCTCAGACACTTTTTCACTTGCTACATATGAGTTTGCGCTCCCCAACTCTAATCCACGCTTCGCTACTTGGCCAAAATCATTTTCCCCTCCAACACATTTTATTTTGAAGACATTCGTGTGGGCGACTCCTTCTTCTTCTACCCCCATCCCCGCCACCATCACATACAATCGCAATGCCAGTTGGAAGTTCAAAAAAGCTCTATGCAAAGACTCGGTACAGGCCCATTCCTAGCCCTCCATCAATATCCATCGACATGTACCAACAAAGTGCGGCTTGACTGTGCGCCTAGCAGAAGTTGACGTTCCTTTTTTGAATACTGCCCTGGCTATTAACGTCCCGCCATTGACATCATGGTCGTTGACTTGATTCAACTTTGCCCTACCATTCCGCTCCTACCCCCTGGCACATGTTCTAAATTGCGACGTATGACGTACGTCAAGTGGGAGAATAGTATAGCTAACGTTCTCTTCTCTTTTTCTTCGTATATAGGAATCTTGCGCCGAGTCAAGGAAGCCCCAATTCCTCATCCGATGAGGGAGGTGCCGAAGAAAACACCGGCGACGAAGAAGACTCCGAGGACTACTGCAAGGGTGGTTACCACCCAGTCACCATCGGTGAGAAATACAACAACGGCCGATACACTGTCGTGCGGAAACTGGGATGGGGGCATTTCTCGACTGTCTGGCTGTCCCATGACAGTATCGACAATAGACATGTTGCGCTCAAGGTTGTCCGGTCCGCTGCACACTACACTGAAACCGCCGTCGACGAGATCAAGCTGTTAAACAAGATCGTCGATGCCAACCCGAACCACCCCGGGCGCAAACATGTCGTCAGCCTGTTGGATTCTTTTGAGCACCACGGCCCCAACGGCAAGCATGTCTGCATGGTGTTTGAAGTGTTGGGTGAAAACCTTCTGGGACTCATCAAGCGTTGGAACCACCGTGGTATTCCTTTGCCTGTAGTCAAACAGATCACTAAGCAGGTTCTTCTTGGTCTCGACTATCTGCACAGAGAGTGCGGTATTATCCACACGGATTTAAAGCCGGAAAACGTTCTTATTGACATTGGAGACGTTGAACAAATCGTTAAGAAGGTGATCAAAACCGCTCCAGACGACAAGGAGAACAATCGCAATGGGCGCAGACGTCGCAGAACCCTCATTACTGGTAGCCAGCCTTTACCTTCACCTTTGCACACCAGCTTTAACCACAGTGGAATTCCCTTTCCTCCCACCGCACCTGCTAGTCTGGGACAAGTCCTAAATGGTATGTGTATCAGTTGAACAGACCAACGCGGCGATCGATCATAGTTCTAACAAGCTTGTCTTATATCAGGTTCCAACAGCGACAAGTCAGATCAAAAACAAAGAGATAAAACAGCGTAAGTCAATACCTCTCTCCTCGCGAGCGACTATGCATATGTCAAACGTCGCCCGCTAACATCGCACTCCCAGTGATTCACTTAGCAAGGACTTGTCTGATGTGAGCCTTGGAAATTCCTCCAGTGACAAGCGTAAAGCGGATGACGCACAATTCAACGACGTAATCAGCGTCAAAATCGCCGATCTCGGTAACGCCTGCTGGGTCAATCACCACTTCACCAACGATATCCAGACTCGCCAATATCGGTCTCCGGAGGTCATACTCGGTGCCAAATGGGGTGCCAGCACGGATGTTTGGAGTATGGCAGCTATGGTAAGCTCACGATAAATTACACTCTGAGTCAATAAGTTGGCTGGACACTAACAAGATCTCAATTTCCAGACCTTTGAATTGATTACGGGCGATTACCTCTTCGATCCGCAATCTGGGTCTAAGTACGGTAAGGACGACGACCACATTGCCCAGATTATAGAATTGTTGGGGCCATTTCCACGCGCCCTGTCAGTTTCGGGCAAATGGTCGCAAGAGATCTTTAACCGGCGAGGTGAGCTTCGCAACATTCATCGCCTGCGGCACTGGGCACTTCCCGACGTGTTAAAGGAGAAGTACCATTTCTCGGATAACGAAGCCAAAGAAGTTGCCGAATTTTTGTTGCCCATGCTGGAGCTGATTCCAGAAAAGAGAGCCAACGCTGGTGGTATGGCTGGACATAAATACTTGGAAGATACACCGGGTATGAAGGGAGTCAAAGTTGAAGGCTTGGCGGTTGGGTCACGGGGAGAAAGCATCGACGGTTGGGCTTGCGAGACTCGAAAGAGATAGACTTTTGAGATACTTGGTCTAGAGTTGACGTTGGGCAGCCATAGTTAGGCTGTTCCTGGTTAATATTGGAATGGGATTGTTAAGTACAAAAGCAATGATAACTTCAGCCAATCAAAACAAAAATGCATGTGTCAACTAGACGGTTGCCTCTCGGCTGTAGAATAAAACGCTGAAACTCCATCTCTCCTGACTCAAGCTTTGCACATATTTGTCACTAAGTCCAATTTGTACTCGCATAACGCTCAAAACTTGCAAGGAAATCCGTCTATTCCAGGCTACAGAATGACAAATGCTAATTGAGACGAGAGAATATACAATCAATGAAGTAAAAAGACAACAAAACACCGGGAAATAATAAAATGAAGTTACAATGATCCAAAGTTGACCCAACAACACCAAACCAAAACTACCCCAAAAGCTAAGACGAGGACTGGCAGTAACGCAAAATAGCTTCCCCCACGAATGCTCAGGTTTAGTTATTCCGGCGTTTGGCCTTGGCAGCCATGCGTCGGAAGGCATCAATACCACTAGCACCAATAGGCCGGTGCTCGCCAGTGGCCTTGGAAGCACCAGTGAAGGTACTGACTGGAGCCACGGTGTAACTGGCGGGACGGTCGGTGATGCGGGCACGACCAGACATATCCGGGATGGCCAGGGCCCGTTGGCGTTCGAGTTCGTGCTGTGATAGTGTGCTGCGCTGGGAGAAGCCGATTTGGGAGGGTCCTTGGCGCTGAGCGAACTTGGCGGCTCTGTGTAGAAAAGTTTAAAAGTTAGTAGACTGCTCATGAGTGTTACTTCTTTAGATCTGATGGGTACATACTGATGGTCAAATGTGGCTTGCTCGATGTGACGTTTGCGGTAATCGTCGGTGCGGCGAAGGATAGGACGACTCCAATCTCCAATAAGCTTTTCCGCCATGCGCTTAATAGATACCTCTGGCTTTTTCGACTTTGTGTAGAAGAAAACGACCTTTCCAAGGCCACTGCTGAGAAGAGCTTCCTTATCGATGGGAAGCTTCATTAAACTAGAGAACATCTCACGCTGGATGTTGTATGCTGGAATGCTGCCATCATAGAGAGGCTCTAAGAAGTACCGTACGGCACGAAGGAAGCCGGTGTCGGGATCTACAACAGCAGCCTGGGCGGAGCTCCGGTTCATCATAGAAACAACTTGGGGCAAAACGCCCAGCTTATGGATAGCCGGCTGGCCGTTCTGGCGAGCGTCATTGTCGGCCTGACAGGCCCTTTCCATCTCAACAACAAGGTGATTGATTTGTTCATCAATAGGGTCATCCAAATCCTAATTTCATAACAGTCAGTTCGAGGTTCCTATTTGTTACAAGCAGCGCACATCAGCTTACAGTCTCATCCTTCTTCTTGCGAATCTTTTTCGGCGCCTTGCCAGCCTGATCTAGCACGCGCATCAACTGCTTGCGGCGCCGTTCTTCAGGAGTGAGGTTTTCGTCGCGCTGTTCTGGTGACTTGCTGCGAGGTCTAGAACTCTCCGTTGGACGAGATTTGGATGCCCTCGGCTCTCCAGCTGGCGCATCAGACATCGGGGCATCTGGCTCGCGAGCACGCTTGTTGTCTCTGCGGCCTTCTCTTGGCTTGTTGTCTGGCTCGAGAGGGACCTTCCGCTTGGCGACCTTGAGGGTGCGAGTAACATTCTCATCGATGGTAACGGGTCTGTCTTCGATTTTCGCATTATCAGGGTCGTAGTCTTCGGCGTCGGCGTCGTCTACTTCGGCGAGAAGATCATTGTCGTCCACCTTCCGGGTAGGTTCTGTGTCGTCGAATTCGGCCATGGTTGACTGTGTTGTGATGTGTGAATTTTTGAAATGCGATGTAGGTTGATAAATAGTTGGAGGTTCAAATGTACAAAGTGCCGAATGTACAGATGGTAACGGTCGAATAATCGATAAAGAGCGACTTGAATAAATACAAAATCACAATACAGTTATCGAATATGGGTGCTTACGTATAAAACGTGAAAAATAGAGATGGATATGACGTGAGTGGTTCTAAATTGATGAAGGTTTAGAAGGGTTTGAAAGATATTCGTAAATTTAATACTTCAGGTCTGCCAACCCAGATATTTCGACGACTACTGTAAATGGCAACTTTTAAGCAGGGGGTAGGTAGGTCCCTACTTTCCAGCGCCGCGACCCAGGAATGCACTGTAATGGCCCACATCACGTGATTAGGCGTGTCGTACTGCAGCTACAGTGGGGGTTTGCGCGTTAATTAGTGGACCTAGCTTCTGTATGCGACTATGCCAACATTAGTCAACTGAAGCAGCTTCGCTTCTGTCATGCATATGCTCAAATGAAATAAGCCCCTTCCGAAAACGGTTGAATGTAAACACAAAATTCTGAACAACTGGTTAACAGCACATTTGTGGTGTGCATTGTTACAGTGAATATTCTCAGACCTTTTTTATTTTCTTCATCAACACCCAAAACACCATCAATACGCCAATTAATTGACTCTACTGCCACTGCGTCATTCATTTAGCATTTGCGCTCTAGTCTCGCTAGGACGGGAATTCCACTCTGTTGCGTCCATACCCAAGGATCTCTCCTCGTCGACCTGGTTCCTTGTTTCGCAAATACAAAGGCTTGGCAAACACTCACGATCTCTGATAAACCTCAATTATCGCCAACGTTTGCCTTTCCGCATACATACAATCTTCCCTCGACATACTTCTATCGTCTTCTTGCGTTGCTTTGAACTTTCTCAAAGAGCACACTTTACGCACACGATTGGGCAACAATCTTATTTGACATCGACGTAACCCCGCCGATCTTTTCTCAACGTCATAATATCGCACTACCCCACCCTCTAGCTTTTGAAGATGGACAAGAGAAGTCACGAGGGCCACATGGAGTGGGAGTACCAAGGCGAAGGCCCTACCGATCCCAACAGTCCTTTTACACATTTTGGTAATCGTGTTGCAGCTGGCACTCCAACGCCGACATGTAAGTTAGCGCTTCCAACACAGTCCTCTGGGTTAGAGAAAACCACGTTATGAATTGTAGATACTAATGGTTTCTATACAGCCGTATTTGCTTCTCCCGTTAAGAACGGGCCTGGAGCCTTCCCCTTCAAACCGTTTGCGCCGTCGGCGTTACAGCACAGCACGCCATCTAAGGCCACGCCATTGTTCGGATCTGCCTCGAACTTCAACACACCTGAGCCCAAACAACGTCAGGCCCCGCCTTTCCGCAACCCACTATTCCCTACACCACAACATGCGCCCAAGTCTTCGCTATACTCGGGAACAGAATCCAGTCCTTCCGTATCTATGACAACTCCCAGTATTGATTCGCACATGTCAGATGCTGGCTCTGAGATACCCGAAGGGGACCACACAGAAGACTCATTTGCTTCCTCCATCACCTCGCCACGTGTAGACAAAAGGCTCCGGTATCCCAAACAAACAAATCGCACCGGAAAAGGCGAGATTCCTCGCCTAAACAAAGAGTTTTCCCAGGATGAAGTTATACGTCATCGTCGCCGTCAAGTATTGGATAGAGATCAAAAAGGGGCGCGCTACCGACCAGGTATGTATGTGGATGGTTCTGATTACGAGTCAGAAGATCCGGATACTACTATACTTGCCGACCCCAAGTCCCCAGCTCGGGAGAAGGGCCCCATCGATATGACGCCCACTCCCAGCTGGATGGGGCGCCTTTTGCAAGCCATGGAGGACTACCCGAATGCGCCTGAACACTTTTACCGGTGGATTCAGGTTTGTTTCAACCTGGCTTTGTTCATGGGAATTGTGATGATATTCTGGCAAGTTATTGGAGCAGTAAAATCGGATTTGGATAAGGCTCATGCTGCTGCCCGTTCTAAGTCCATAAACGAGATGAACGAGTGCACTACCAACTACATCGAGAACCGATGTGGAGAAGCCGGCGGTCCAGTGCCATACCTGAGAGATCGATGCTTGGAATGGGATGTTTGCATGCAACGTGATGTCGATGCTGTCATGAACATTCGTGTAGTAATCCGGGAATTGGCCGAGATTGTCAACGAATTTTCGGGCACAATGCAGTTCCGCTCTTGGGTGAGTTCATGTCCCTACATCTCTAACCTGTGATAGATGACGATGCTAACCATGAAATTTAGTTGTTTATTGCCGGTCTTCTTTTTGTGGCCATTATCGCTGCCAACATGACGATTTTCCGCAACATCGCCCCACGCCACCCCCCTACTCCGCCGGCTCAGGCTTCAGCGCCGGCTCAAGTTCCATATGCCCAACGTCCCGGGGATCACAATCAGGGCTTTATGTTTGTCCCGTTGCAGACTCCCTCCAGCCGTCGGCACATGCAAATGATGGACGATGGAAGCGAGTTTGATGAACCTCGGTCTTCTCGTCCCCAGCGTGTCAAGAACTTGATGATGCACCCTCACACTCCTAGTAGCAGCTCTCGGCGCGCTAAGCATGCGATTGAATACCGCGATAATCACCGCGAGCGCAGCAGAAGCCCTAGGAAGCGCAGCCAGAGCCCAAGCAAGCGCAGCCAAAGTCCCAACAAGCGTAGCCAAAGCCCAAGCAAGCGCAGCAAAAGTCAAAGCAGGCGCAGTCCCAGCAAGGCTCTCGCTGCATACAAGTAACTGTTTACGAGGTCGTTTCTTGCTTGACTCATGTTCTGAAGTACGCTTCCGCGGTTCGATGAGTCGTTTTTATCTGACTCCGTATTCACTTTCGTCCCTTTCCTTTTCTACTTCATGTTGCGAATTCGTTGGTTGTAACATTTTATTCCCCCTGTATTGTTTTGTTGTCTGGAGTATGGTGTGTTTTTGTTGTTGGTCGGAGTCCACTAGATTGTTTTCTTTTTTTTTCCCTTTACTGTTGCGTCTACGTCATGTTTTATTTCAACTTTTGGATCATAGATATGGTTCTCTTGTTTTCTTGTTTTCCCCTCACGCTCTAGATTCATAGCATTGCATGATATATTATATACATTAGCATAAATAGATGGATAGCATCCCAGACATAAATTTGTACTTTGAGTGTATTAACTTCATGTTAGTAAACATAGACATGTGTGATTATGGAGATCTGAGGATACAATTATCTCGAAATAGTAAAACAAGACTATAATATATATGGTAGTTCGGTATTTACCACACCCAATTGAGTAGTAAACCTTCTAGATTCTTCGTGTCAAAATTCCACCACGGACGACGTTTTCAGATCCAGCTTTCGGATAATCGCGTGGTATCCACTAGGATTACCCAAACTAAATATCGGGATAAATTCACTCGTCAATCCTCAAGTAGCGGATAACGACGCAACACAAAACGATTGCTCGATACGATCGAGTAACCAAGACTGCGATTACCCCGGATGTACCTTATCAATAAGGTGTTCCTTATCAATAAGGATCCAGGGTGTTAGTGGGGGTGCAACGTGCAATGTGCAACGTCAGAATCCTTCGTCATCCCCGTCTGTGAGCTTAACAACCGGAGAGCCGGATTGACTTTACTTTACAAAGATAAGAACGGGTCGGAAAATTGCTAAATTCTCTGGGGTAGTGTATGTAGGGTACGGTAGTTCAATGCCGTTGTTTAGTTAGTAGGCATTGTTCTTGTACATATGTCTATGTCTATGTACATATGCATGTCGGACCATAAGATAGCTATGTTCACTTAGTATCTATTAGTGTATTCATAGTCCAAATTGCACAGATAGGCGATTTTAGATGGATCTTCAACGAGATGTGTGCTGATAACATGGTTTGGACGTGTATATGAAATCCACTCATGCATCGTACCGTTAGGAAGTACTTAATGATACGTTAGCACTCTCTGAAATCTACCAGTCCATCATTCTCTCTACTACTCTAAGTGAACATTCTTTCCACAAAACCGGTACTCTCTTTGATACCTCACTGGTCTACCCCCCACTATCCCGTCACAATGGCCACCGACACCAAGGCACCAGATGCCAAAACCGATCTAGAAATATCCGACGACTGTGCCGTCGATGAAGCCTTCGGTGACAACTACGTCATTGATCCCGTCGCCGAACGCTCTCTAGTGTGGAAATTCGATCTCCGCCTTCTTCCCGTCTTGGCCGTCATGTATCTCTTCAACTCGCTAGATAAGTCTAATCTAGGAAACGCCAAAACCAACGGTCTCGAACGGGATCTTCACTTGCACGGAAACCAATACAACATCATCCTCAGTGTCTTTTTCATCCCATATGTCCTGACGGCACCGTTCCTTGGTATCGCTGGAAAGCGGTTTGGTCCACACCTTGTGCTTCCTTGCATGATGCTTTGTTTTGGGATTGTTACACTACTCGTTATTACTGCTAAGAACTTTGCTGGTATTATGACTATCCGTTGGTTCCTTGGTATGTCTGAGTCTGCCTTCTTCCCATTGGTTATTTACTATCAAACACTGTAAGTTCATGTGCACGGTTTCATTCGTTGGGTTCATCATATTGATATTTGAGTTTTAGTTTCTACCGCCGTGGTGAACTCGCACGTAGACTTGCCATATTCTATGCAGCTCAATCCATCGCTTCGGCGTTTGGCGGTCTCCTTTCTTTCGGTGTCTTCCAAATCAAGGGCGGTTCGCTTGCTCCCTGGAGATACCTTTTCGCGATCGAAGGCTCGGGCACCATTCTTGTAGCTTTATTCTCTATGTGGTATCTACCACGCTCGGCATCAGAAGCCAAGTTCTTAAACAGCGAAGAAAAGAAACTTGCCTATCACCGCATGGCTATTGACTCGTCTTCAAAGGTCAACCAAGCCTTCGATCTTAAGGATGCGCTCCAGATCTTCAAGCACCCTACTTCCTACGTCATTCTGGCTATCCAAATCTGCCTGGGAGTTCCCCTGCAGAGTGTTAGTCTTTTCTTGCCCCAAATTGTTGCTCGTCTGGGTTACGGTGCTGCCAAGACGAACCTTTACACTGTGGCCCCCAACGTAACAGGTGCCGTCATGCTTTTGATTTTGGCCTTCGCTTCCGACTACCATCGGATGCGGTTCCCATATGTAGCTCTGGGCTTCATCTTCACTTTCTGTGGTATGCTCATCTACGGTACTATTGATGTTGAGCATGAGATCCACCTTGCCTACTTTGCTTCGTTTATGATGACCTGGGGTACGTCGGCTCCCAGTGTACTTTTGGATGTTCTTTACAACAATAACATTGCCAACGAAAACAGACGTGTGATGTTGACGTCTGTTGGTGTTCCCATGGCCAACCTTATGGGTGTTGTGAGTTCCAATATCTTTCAAAATAAGGATGCCCCGAAATATACCACTGCCCTTATTACGACAGCAGTCTTTGGTATTGTTGGCTGCATTCTCACGTTGGCATTTGGTTTCTATATGATGGCAGATAATAAGAAGCGTGATAAGGCCCAGGGTGGGGTCAAGGTCAACCCGATTACAGTTTCTACAGAGAAACTCAGAGATGGGCCAGCCTCTCCAGATTTCCGTTGGTGTCCATAGATTCCCTTTACTTATATTTAAACTTAATATTCATTCTTCTCATTTCAAAATAGCACATATCGTAGGGTTATGCATAAGTTAACATTCATGTAATATCGTTGTAACGAGCATATGCATGGGTCGATGCACCGACGTCACTCCAAGGCTCCTGCCCCGTTTACAGGGATCATCGAGCCTCGGCTCGCGACGCCAAAGTGTCATGGAACTGTTCATTCATAAACGCGCGCAGACTAGATCACTAACATCCGAATTAAAACCCAGTCGCTCATTTTTGTTTTCAGCAATTCTCACGGGGCTCTTTCTTTGGCCCACCACAAACTCCAATCGCTAGTAATTACTCGACACTAATAATTAATTCACTACCCAAGCTCACCGACGACGGTCAGCCAAACCTAACACCACTGATACCTTCCTTTGTCCGATCTTCGCAATCGTTACTCCAATAACAAACCCGGCGCATAGAGGTACATCACAGATGGCGTACAATACGCCTTCGCCGAGACCAGATGGCCGGCAGCAGGATTCACAGTCAGGTTGGCTCGGTACATATGACAACTACATCGAAAAGAATGCCAGCCATGTATCGCAAATTGAATCTGCGTTGCGCTCATTGACATATATTATTCCTGGTAGGTACACAAGGGTCAGCACTGGTTCATGACTCGCAGGAGTTTCTAACAACACTAATAGGTCGATTCAGAGATGCCGAGATTGCTTCCGAGTCTCTTCATTCTGGTGTGCAGTTGATTTCAATGTATCATGACAGTCTTCTGTCTCGAGCTATTGCACATCTACCCGGTCGAGGTGGGCCACCTAGTCTACATTCGCGTTATACCCGGCACTGGACACGGAGAAGCGGGTTTTACAGACGTATTGCCACGGTTTTGCAGATGGCCACGTATGTACAACTATTACTTGAAATGGCGGCCAAAAGACGAGGCGGCGATTCATTGCGCTGGAAGCTTGTTGTGGTAGTTGAAGCTGTCAAGGCTTTTTGTCGGTTAATGATCCTGCACATCACTCGGAGCCGGTCTCTGGTGACACCGGTTCTCCCAGAACGGCCAGTAATTCCGGCTGATCCGAATGACGAAGATGACGGTGCAGCTTTGAGAGAACTCATGGGGGAGGAGACTTTGGAGGATTTGATTGGAAGACCGCAGATTAAGCAACCATCGTCTGACACAGAATGGGAAATGCCTAGAACAGGAATGGTCATGCCGCCTCTCCCTAAAGCGGGAGACATCAGCGGCTACCTCGTCGGCCGCGTTCTATCTGCCGATGACATCAAGCCCCCCACAAACCTATTAAGTCAGCTCCGTGGCACTGGTCACGCGGCAGAAGTAATGCACATTCTTGCGCCACTTGCGTACGCCTCTCTGACGGCGTATGTGTACCAAAAGAAACCCAAGTCGCCGCTGGTTCAGTGGTCACCATGGCTTGCCGGCGTGGCACTGGAATTTGGAGCAAGACAACTACGAAACCGCAGCCTGGGTACGCCGCAGCTCGAGAAGGACGAGTGGACGAAGCGGGGTTGGGCAATGGGCTGGTGGGTTCTTCGTGGTGCCTTTTACGACAATGTGACCAAGGGAATGGTGGATGGTGTCAAGCGGAAGCTACCGTCTCTTGTGTCTGGTATCATGACGGATTACGAGTATCTCTGGGAGAACTATCACTTCAGCACCACAACGTCATAAATTAGTGGAGCGTGTTTCTGTTGTCTCGGCATGGCGAGACCTTTTTGTGGTACACTTGTCGGTTTGTTATTTTCTTTGTACTGCTAGCGAGCATGATGTCTTGTAATTCTTATTATTCATTCCATTGTTAGGATACTATTGTGCGTGGTGAATGGTGTACATATGTGTGGGCGTGATACGGGTATCGACCGCGAGGCTTGAATTTTCCGAAACTATATATAAAATTCTTCCATATACCCATATCTTGAGCAACCAATGGACAATTCTTTGTGTATTTTTGTCCCATGTATTGTGGTACTCGGTGGTACGCTGGCTGATTCGGGCTTGCGTATGCGAGCATATGTGTATGTATATGCGTATCGCATGTATGATATGAAGAACATTTCCACCTCCACGCTACCTCCAAAATACAGGTTTGTCTTGTCAGAGTACCTCTGCAGCATGACAGACACTGTCGTGGTAACTCGGCGGTATGTTTCTGATGCCGTGTGGTAAGCTCTGTGTCTCGTTGTCCCCTCACTTTCCTCCGCCACATACGAGCCTTGCTGCAAACTACCGCTGCTGTGCACGCATACGGACCAGTAAGTCGACGAGCCTAGGCAAAGATACTGCACAAGCTAATCGTGGCCAAAACATGGCTCTGGGGAACAAACCGGGTGTATGGTCTACGAACTGGAAGTGGGTTACTTGTGAAAGACCTTTGTCGGGCGAGTCATCATGGGAATTTGGTGTAACAATGGTAACGGACTCGGTAGGCGAGCTTCATGTGGAAAGGGGCTGTATCTTGAGAGGAGCCGGCAGTGCAGTTACAGGTGAGGATATTGATACTACTACTACTAAAGGCGTTTTGGCAGATAGAGTCAGGTACGTACGGGAGAAAATGAAAGGATCGGACTATGCCGCAGTTGGATAGAATATAAGGGGTCTATGTTGTATTTCTGTAAAGTGGGAGTGAACATGGTCGTAAGACGAAGCGGGGAGGGATCCAAGAAGCCGGCGTCCCTTTTTTTTCCAAAAATACGGAGTTGGCTTGAAATGGTCCGGCGCATGGGCTTTGTGACACGATGATGCTTTGCGCATATTTCTTCGTTTATAGATGTCATGTGCCAGATTTGGAGAGTTTCTCGGGGGTTAGGAGTCGATGATGGTAAAAATGGAATGATAGAAAAGAAAAGCTATGGCTGGTAAAACCCCGCTATCGAATGCGGCTATCAGATGTGAAACTGGCCATGGCTTGGGCTGCGCCTGTTGTGATGGATGGCGTTTGAAACAGAAGTATGGCCCTGAAATTTGATGACATAGCCTCAAATGTTTTCAAGCTAGACATTGGAATTGGAGCTTGAACGTATTTTGTTATCAAATAGGGGGAAGGTCATCATAGCTATTGTGTAGAATGCATTGAAATACAAAAGAACTTTCAATTATAACCGAGTAAATTTCCTTGACGTCATGATAAACGTTTAAGTCAAAGTTGCATTCGCAAGGGTTAAAAGCACCTTATCCTGTATGTAACCACATGTAATTAACCCTGGTGCTGGATTAATTGAATGCGGATTATGTCAGAGGATCGCCAGGAAACAATGTCGATCATGGATCCCGTCATGGAACTTTTCGGGTCGCGACCCAATGTTTCCTGCGAAATCACTCTACTGGCCACGTGCTTGAATTGTGCGTCTTGACCACATTTTTGCGGGAAGCCTGGGTTTCTTGTACAGACAGGCTCGTGGTCGTTATTGCGGGTGTCAAATCGGATTGATTATCTGTGTCTCCAGCCACGAGAGTACCCGCCTGAGCCGCGTTTTGTTCTACGTAGGGTAACTATAGTGGTGTATATATGTATGTATGTATGTGTGTAATTGACTGAAGATTAAAACCTTGAGTTGAGTTTTGTTGTTATCGTCAGATGTCGGAAGTAGTAGTATGTACATATGTACTTGCGGGAAACGGGGAAAACAATCCTATCCTTAAACTAACAACAGTAAAAGTCACATAGCAACGGAAAAAAGTTCCCGTATCTGCACAGACCGCCTAAACTTGTTCGTTGCAGAATCTGGTAAATGCGGGCGGGCCTTCGCCTTGTCGCCGCTACGCAGCAGAAAACCTAGACTGTATATAGGAAAGATCGACAGTCCCAGAGGCAGTGAAGAAGAAGAAGAAGAGGTATGTTGTACATAAGTTGTTGTACCAATTTAGGGGGCGCCGGACGGGCTAGACTTCCCAACTGGTGACTGACTTGCGTAAATGGAACTGTAACGTGAATTTTTTTTTGCACATCTTTTTCTGGTTGGGCTTGAAATGCCACTGTTACCCCTGGAGAGGGATCGTGCTATGGATTGGGCACGTTTCGTTATGTTACATAGATGGCGGACGCGAAGATAGGATATCCATATGTGGGAGAATGGACTTAGTGAATAATGTCTCCGAGAGGAATCTATTGGTATGTAAGAGTGGGTGGTGGCCTGCATGGCAAGACTAGCTTTGCGGGCTTCGGGACTATTAGGACCGACGAGGCAATCAGCTGGCTATGTTGAGAGTCTGATCTATAGATGGGTTGAGTTGATGTCTTTGATATCGGAAGCATATGTACATATGTACATACATATTTGCCATTGAAGTTGAGGCAACCAACGGAGAAATCTCAAGTTGATCTCAAAAGGCAGAATTCGGGTTATATTCGAAAGGTTAGACTTCACGTTGCACATGTATGTCCATATGTCAGCCATGTTGAGATTTTCTGCTTTTCTCCGAGTCCCGAAGAACATCATCTTCCCAGGAAAGTATACGTATATCCAATTTATTTGTGTACTTATACAATGACGTTGGACTATTATAACGGATACATATTCACTGTCAGTAACTTTGAAATTACGTCATGGGTAACTGTGATCACTATTTCATAATATGTGTAATATCAAAGCGACATGTTTAAATGTGACACGCCGTACTTGTATAAATGCTAAAATGCGTATGTACACATGCAATGCTCTATGGACTTCAGTAGGAATGTATTTAAGCCACGAGGAAGTGTAACTATGATTCTGGAAACAATCATGTTCTAGCGGATCTGGACGTTACTTGTCGTTCCTCTCTTCTCGCATGTTCCTTTGATCCCTCGATACACGAACAGTTAGAGACAATAAAGTACTGACCGATTGTTATTTCTATACTACACCACACATTAAATGCCTTTGATACTATGTCTTTGAACATGGCGTTTAGATTATAAAGTCAGCCCATGTGCACGTCATTGCCTACTGGGCTGAATTCCAACACACCCTTATGAATAATCAAAGACTACAAGTTATAAAATGTGACGGATTGTCTAACAGACGTTGTTGTACACACACATGGAAGTACATGTTGGAAAGGCTTGATGCGAACTACGACAGCGGATGAACTCAAATCTGTGACAAGGCAAGCACTATTAGGGTGGCTGATTGTTGGTTCTATGGATGTATGTATTTACTAAAAACTTGTAACCATATGGAGATGTCATCTTTCCCACTGACTGGACAAGGTTTTCAACGCCAAGGTATCTCATGTGTAGATCAGCTGGCATCCCTTACTTTTTTTTTTCGTTGCCACTTGTGTGCAGATAAAATCAACTTATACGGCCACAAGTATCAAGACTCTTAAATCCAGCCAACTCCTATTCTTCTTATTGCCGAAATAATCTCACCCGTCAATGATGTCACTCATAACAAAAGTCGGCCGTTTTTTTTTTCTTTCTCATTATTACTCAGCGCACAGTTTACTCGGAGGACTATCAATTCGTCCCAAACAACTGGCTCGTGTTTTCATGTACATACATACATAGTTGGCGCCAAATCCGCCATAACCTGGCTTAGCTGATTCGCCAATCATTGAATCCCGTGACTCTGTTGTTAACCGAGCTGACTTATAGAGTCAAACTTTAACAACCTTATACAAAATATAGGAGACTTTGAAAAAGATAGAGGGGGAAAACACAAACATTGAAGTATGCTCCTCTAAGATTCCCTAAGATTGGTATCCATATTTTCATGTACTGAATCCAGGTTGAGATAGAAACTACATAGCTCTAGAGCCTGTAGGATTTATGATGCTGACATTTGTCCTTGATTCTTAACGCAATCAGGTTTAGTGTTGAAGCTCCATGTGCATCCCTAATCTCCAGGCATGGTAACAGGAATATCTAAGCGGCGCCACAAATAGAGCACTAAAAAAGTCATCCATAACCCAGACATCCGCTCCCTGTTGGACCATTATGGGTTGAGCCGCAGCAGCAGTAACAGCCAGCTCTAGAGTGAGACTGACTACCTTGGTGCGACAGATGATTTACAAGCGGCTTCTCGAGTCACGGTCGTGGCAAAAAGGTCAGACTGGGCAAATATGGAAAAGCCACCGTCGTTTCATAAAGACGAGCATCAGGGGCAATTGTGCATTTTGGGAGTTAGGAGGGTGATACAGAGCAAGCTGATTGGAGTGGGGGTTTGCAGAGCACTGGATATTTGGGCGCATACTTTGGATGTACTCTGGAGTGTATAATAGATACAGAGATACAACTTTTTGTGTACTTTTAGGATAGGTGATGGGATCATTGCTAGACGAGAAGCACGGACAATAGTCGCCAGGAATCGTAGTGGCGGCGGATTAACACACCATGTTGGCAGGATTTCTGGCAAGATTTGCAAAGTATTCCAACATGATTGATTGTGTACATACATCTCTATTGGAGATTCAGACGAGATGTCTATATTGACACACATGTGTACATGGACTAGTGAAAACTACAACGACGCTTAAGATCTGTTGAAGGGTTAAAGCTACAAAGATCAAAACAAAATGTTACCATTTACAGACGTAACTCTCTGCAAGTACGTAGACGACGTAGGAATCATTAACACCAATGTAACCATTGCAAATACCCTACCGAATTACCTTTTCTCTTCTCTCTTGCTTTGTTTTCAAGTCCCGAATCTAACTATCGTGAGTGTCTTTGTATATAAAACAATCAAGAAAAGGCTCTTTTTTTTTTGTCTATGTGTATTTGTTATACATATTATAACATGTTGACATTATGGTACTTGTCAGATTGAAATCCTTTTAATGTAGTTTGTGCCTTTGTAGATACTCATCTATTGGTCACTTTTGCTGACTATATATATGTGTGTGTATGTATGTACTGTAACCTCTAAATCACGGGAGCGCCCCTTGCTTTAGACAACTACATCCCTGTGCACTTCGCCTTGCTACAGAAAAATGCCTGTCTTTCTCTGATGCCCACTTTTTCTTTCGGAATCGTTCCAGGAGTATAGCGCTAAAAAAGTCATTGACATAAGTAAATATATAGTGTATCTATAAATTGTTCATCACGGGAGAACTCCGTAAACTTACTTATAACCCGTCAAGCTATTGTCTATAGTAATTTCATACATCATCATCACACTTCCTGCCTATGTATGTTTCCGACCATTTGGTTGGATATATGCATGTATATAAGCATCCACTGTAAACTCCACTTACCAAGTAACAAAACCCAGAAATACCTGTTGTCGTTATCAATTCCTCTTTACCGCTAAATGACGTCGTATTAGGTCAAATGCTGACATTGTCATACTGGATATACCTAAACATTCACCCCGTATTGATACTCATCATCCGTCGGCATACGCTACACGGAAATCGGCAAGATTGTCCGTTAAAGTGAATACTATAGTATCTGATTTTCCCTAGCCTGGAAACAAGGCGGCTGTGAGAGAACCTCCCTATATCTCCTTGTACTAAGTGTAGAACACATACAGTGGTTACTCTACTGTCACGCCAACTTTAGCGTCCGCTATAAGCTTCTAGATTCTACCACAATAGCGGTCTTTTTAGGGCGAGTCAGCCTTTTTTTGCCCCTGTTTAAATCCTAGCCTTTGTCCGTATGTCTCTACTACTAGTGGGATTTTGCTTGGTATTCTTCTCTTCACTAGACTAAACTGTCACTACTAAACTACACATAGACCTCGGGTCCTCGCTTGATCGATCCACCCAGACTGTCGTTCCCTTGCCTTGTACATACAGTCCCATCAACATCGTTTACAAACAAGTTTTGATTGACTTGGGTTATCATCAATGCGATCAAGATGTACACCTTCTTTGAATAAAAACCTGTAACTCGTCCGTCGTTCTGACTTTTCCTGCACCAAAGGACCTATGTATGTACCTGTCTGAACTCTTCACATCATATCCCGTGCTTGCCAGACATAACCAAACAGCTACTCACCTTGTTTATACTGCTTTTGCCTAGGTTCTGCTTTCTATCCATTTATTTCTAATTTTGCCCTGCTTTTTTTCGTTTTTAAATCTTTTTCTTTTTACTGCTTTTTTATTCGCCCTCGTCGAAATTGCACAGTCGTTCTTTTGACTCCTGGTCCCCCTTCTTTGCTCATCCGTCAACCCGTTGATTGTTTTTCCCTTTTTGCTTGAATTTCTGTTTTTCTTTTTCTTGTCGTGGGTTTTCAGCTGAGATTCTTTTCTTTCTCGCTACTTTCCCGTCATTACCGCCTTTTCCGACACCTTGTTGTCACGGCTAATTCTTTCTTTCTTCGCGGGCTCGGTTTTACCCTTTTCCATTCCTTGTTTCTCTTTGCTTCTCTTTTTTTTTTTTTGTCTTCTTTGAGCCTTGGTTCAAATCACTGCTGACAAGTCTCTAGACCAGACCTGTCTCTACAGAATCAGTGATCCTTGGTTGCTTGCCTTTGTTTAATCTACGGTACACCACTGCTTCGAGAACCACAACTCCCCGGATCGCCTTGCCCTGTTTATTGAGTTTCTCATCGCCTCAACCATTGTTATTGTTTTGCTTTCTATGGCGTGAAGTTGGAAACAAGAAAATACTCGCATTTTTACCCAGGCCCCATTCACTCGCTTTTTATCCTTTTCCGGGCCTCACTGCTCACTTGTGCGCGTTCGCTACTCTTTCAACATCCTTCTCGCCTTATAGCTTTCTTGTCTACCTGCGCGCCGACACAGAAAGTCGCATAGAAACATCAATAACTCTTAGTCTCTTTGTTCAACTACCATTGCGCCTAGATTCCGGAACTTGCCCTTCGCTCTCCCAAAAAAAAGTCATCCAACACAGACGTATCACTTAGTCTAGACTCTCGCCTTTACAATTTGGCCCACCGCCACTGTTAACATTTCGATTTTTGTCTTTTGACCTTCTCGACGTCATTCCTAGACCTCGTGCGCGTGTCTCTAGTCTACTACTTTATATTCGGCAATCTTCCGTCCAACTCCACAAATCACCGTTTGCTGCTATTGTACCCATTTGTACCCGCTCGCGCCGCGCTTGTCTTGAAGTTGCCGCTTTTCTGTTGCTCCCTGTGCCGTCAAGATCCGACATCTATCCCGGCAACTGTGCGATCCTCGCTTGTTACTCGACTGCACAACACTACTGGATACTCGACAAAGTATCACGAGGACGATCATCGTCTGTTGACTTGTACACTGTCGCACATCAATCAGGACGACACCGAGTTGTCTTGTGAACAAATTAAAAAAGGACGGTGTATGTTATCCTAGACTAACGGCATATTGGTCCGCGACAACCACCTCCCTAATCTATTATCCGCCTTTTTGGTAACACAATTCACCAAAATAAATACTATAGACGACACTCTCGCCACCATGGATCCTTCTCTCAACGACACACCAGCCGATGTGCTGAACGAAGCCCGTCGCAACCTGCAAGTTCTGATGGATTCCGGAATATCGCGTGAGGCTCTTTTCGCCTTGATCGCCGACTCATCAGCCTCCCCTACACAGCAACAACTCATGCCTCCCAAAACGCCGTCTCTGCCTCATACCCCCATCAAGGAGGAGGGTATGCCAGTCAACATGTCAGGGCAACCAATGTCCTGCCCCCAGCAGTCACAGGTCCCTGAGATCAAGTTATCATCCTCGCCACTACAGCCACAGTCAATGCCAGCCCACCAAATGGACCAGACAGGTATGTTATATTTATAGGGCCACTCTTTGGTGAATTACACTAACGCCTTGTTTTAGGTGCTATGCAAATGCCAGTGTTTAATACCCAGCCCGTCAACCAATACGCTTCTCGTGGTCACCATCCTAGGATCTCCATTTCGTCAACAAGCTCTGGTTCTAGCGGTCATGCTAGCATCTGGTCGCAAAATTCGGCTATGAGTAATGCATCTTCGGCGGCCAGCACATATAGCGCACCAGCCTCCACATCAGCGTCGTGGACAAACACTCGACAAAACTTTTATTGGTGTACTTCGTGCGAGACCCGCTTCAAGCGCAAATATGACTGGAAACGACACGAGGAGGAGTTCCACGAACGTTGGAAGAAGTACCCGTGCCCCGAACCAGGATGCAATCGGTCTTTTTGGGGTGCCAACACATTCAACCAGCACCACAAGAGCTCCCATGGTTGCAGAACTTGCCCGCATAGTGAAAAGGTTGTCAAGTTTTTAAGGAAGCGCAAGTACTGGGCCTGTGGTTTTTGTTCAGCATTGCACCCATCGCGCGAACGTCATGTTGAACACGTTGCCCGTCATTTTGAGGCTGGGAAGAGCAAGACAGACTGGATGCACTCGCGGGTTATTTATGGTTTGCTTCACCAGCCTTTGATCCACGAAGCTTGGAAGGAGTATGTAGCCTCCAAGCATGGCGAGGTCGCGCCTAACTTCAGTTGGAACCCAACAAAGACTGGTAGAGCCCAAGGCTTCATGGAAAACGAATGTCCTGGGCAGTTGCAAGATCTTCTCGAGTTCTTCTCTGGCAACAAAACCGAAGCAGAGAGTATCGTCAAGGTGGCATATGACTTGTCAGATATTGTATATGCGCCTGCTATGCCTCCGATGCCAATGGCCCTGGAATCGCCTGGAAATGTAAAGGTTATGTCTTATCCCACACCTCCGGAATCTTCGCTTTCGCCAATCTCACCCGGTGCTGTCATGATGTCGCAACATGCTTCACAACACGCCAACATGGATGCTATGAAGCAGCAACAGCAATTTCAACAAATGCAGACAATGCAGCATCAGATGCAACAACAACAATTGCAACACAGACATAGCTCGCATTCTTTATTGACAGGAGAACCACATTCACCAACAACGTACGCTCCGTTCCAGCCCATGATGCAACCCATGTTTGGCACATTGTCTTCTCCTCAAAGCATGCCTCAACTACAACTCAAGTCGTCTGGGTCTCTTCGTCGGTCTTCGCTTGAGCGTGCTCTTCCACCACCGCCGCCTGAAGCCATAGCCGCCACTCAAGCCATGGCATACGACTTTGGCATACAACAGAACTTCCCAGATTGGTCTAGTTTTAATGGAAGTGTTATGGACGAGACCATGTCCCAAGCTTCCAACCAGGGACAGTCGCCCATGAACCAGCCCATGCAGACCCAACAACATCCCTTACAAACAGATTGGCCCATGATGCAGTTTTACGCCCCAACATGATAGCAGAAGCCCACCGCTTGCTTTGACTAGCCATATTGGTTTCCATTTGGTTACATTTTTGTAATACTGCATTGCTCTCCTGTTTTGTACCTTTACGACCAAGGGAGAGGTTGTATTTCGGAGTCAGATAATGCTTATGGATCTGTAGTATCTGTACCGTTTACAAACTCCCTTATGAATGTCTTTTTTTCACTTGCCCCATGAAACGTCTATACCATACGCTCTTCTATCGCGGGCACCAAAATTGGGTGTAACCCGTGACAGTTTGGCCTCAATCGTCGTGTATGGTGATTGATAGGCTGTTCACATTTTCTTTTGTTTATTTGTCTCTCTTCTTTTTGTATCTTCAACCTGTCTCTTTTTGTCCATTTACCGTTTTAGTCTTTGTGCGCCAAGCGAGACTTAGATGTCCGCTCAAAGGTTGCTGCAGGACTGGAACTTGACGCACAAGCGTCGCATTGCATTGTTGTGTATCCTGCATCACGTTTACCTTGACATCTGTTACCAAGGATGTTTTCTTAATTCCTGTCTATATCCTTATTCTTTTCCCTACATTCTACGCTTGGTCGTTGTGGCTGGTTTCTCTCTAAGGTGGCTTTGATTCGCCTTAATTTTTGCTGCTTGTTATTATTCGCTTCTTTATATACTGGTATTTAGATAATGGTTAATATGCTCTTTCGCAATGTGTATTCCTCGCTTCCAATTTTTGAGTTGTAGTTGTTTGAGTTCATGTAAGCTGTCAGTCAAAAGTGTTTGCGTTTTTAGTTGCAGAATAGTGGGACCAGGATGAAACTGTCAGCTGCCTATTACATCTGATTGGTAGGTTTTTAGTGTAACTGGAAACAATGTCTGAGGTTTATTCTGAAGGTACATAAATACATAGACATATAAGTGGCCCCTTTCACAGTCATGTCCAACCTAACAGAGAAGTATACCCCATCTAGAAGGATCTATCGATTACAAAAAGAAGAAGAATGCAAATTTCCCCCGTACGGACACCCTCGGTTCGGATATCGGTCACGAGAATGCAACTCACTTTACGTGGAATGTCTCACTCTATACCAGTCGGGAGATAGTCTAAGCCAAGTTTGGAAGTCGGCCATATGATTTCCATACACAACACTTCCCCGGAGAAAGCGAGAAGTGTTAGTCGTATCCAGGGGAAAGATGCATTTGGCATAATTAGTCGGCCCGGGCAAGGTTCTTCCTTGATCTAGCCAAGAGGGTATCAATCGGCGATGGAACTCGCCGTGTGGGGAGTATACGGGGGAGTTTTGATTTGCAGCTTTTTTCCCTTGTTGGGTGATTTTGTTGAGACATTATTGGGAGTTGGACGTCGTGTTCCTGGAATTTTTGTGATGGTGGGATTGGAAATGGAAGGGTTTGGAACTGGAATGGACGTCTGGAATATGCCATGTTTTTCGAACACATGGCGAAGTCTCACTTTGCTCGGGTAGCCTTCCTGATGTGGTTGATCGGGCTTGATGACCGTGATACTGTCGGGTCTACGATCTGGGTGGATAGGGCGTATGTCTATACTTTGTTTCTTGTGGTATCCTGGTTTTCGTTTCTATGGTGGACTTGGATGATGGTGGAGACGAACACTGCGGTGTTCCCCGCTTGATCACCTGATGGGAATGTTTACCGCTTAGGGGGTACTAGATCCTTGGTGGTGGATGACGATGAAAAACTCGTGGCGGTTGGCGTGCGGAGACTTGGAGGATGGAGGGCTATGGTGGGTTGTTCCATGGGCGCCCCACGGGGTAACCCAGAGTTAGCGGCATTCTCAGGAACATATGTACTTATACAAAGGGCGTCTTGAATGTCAAAGTTATTATGGTATGGTGTGGGGTGTAGATAATCCCCGGATACTGCTTGTAATGGTATCGATAACCGGAGGAGTTATTCATGAGATACTAGTTGTATTGTCGTTACTTGTACACGGAGTAGGCGAGGAGGTAAGTGATGAATATCGCGGAGTTGTTATCTTGATGCGGAGGCCGTGGAACTATTGCGTCATCACTAGGTCATCGTTTGAAGTTCCCACGACCTGGATGCTTATGGCAATGGCTGAGAAGAAGAGTACGGTTAAGACCGAGAGCTTTCGGTATGAAGATTCAGAGTGATGATGGGGACGGCGCATTAGGATAAAAGGCTACACGTTCCCTCTTGCTATCCTGTTGTTTCCTCATCAACACACTCACACATTCTTGTCTCTTCTGATCCATTCTATAAACTCAGTCTTCTCTCTATTCTTCTCTTTACTTCACTTTACTTCTTTCTTGATCTATCCAGACACCATGAAGTTCTTCATCTCACTTACCGCCTTCGTTGCCTCCGCAACCATCTCAATTGCCTCACCCGTGGCCAGAACCCCCGCCAACTCCACCCACGAAATCGACGTCTCCAACCGGTACATCATCACCCTCAAAGACACCCCCACCCACCAGCTCGACGACCACCTTGACTGGGTCGACCGCGTGCACGCCCGGAACCTCGCCAAGCGGTGCGGAAACGCCACCTTCGACGGCCGCACCCACCTATACAACAACACCGTTTTCCAAGCCTACGCCGGCCACTTTGACAATGCTACCATTGCCGAAATCATTGCCTCGGACGATGTCCATGTAGTCGAGGAAGACCAGGTCTTTACCATCTCCGCTGTCACTACCCAGGTTAACCCTGACTGGGGTCTCTCTGCTATTTCCGCTCATAACAATAAGGCTACCACGTACAAGTACGATTCGACCGCCGGGTCCGGGACGTACGTCTATGTAGTTGACTCTGGTATCCGAACGACGCATACGGACTTTGGTGGGCGTGCTAGCCAGGGGTATAACGCTGCCGGTGGTACCTTTGAAGATGCAGTTGGTCACGGCACCCACGTCGCCGGAATCATCGGGTCAACCACCTACGGCGTCGCCAAGAAAACCAACCTCATCGACGTCAAGGTATTCTCCGGCAGATCCACCTCCACCTCCGTCATCCTCGCCGGATATAACTGGGCCGTCAGCAACATCACAAGCACCAACCGTGTCAGCAAGGCCATCATCAACCTATCAATTAGTAAGTGTCTGACCCCTTGCATCACCATAGTCTTGTGTAACACCCGTGTAAGATGCGGGACCTTACGAAATCACCGATTGTCAAAGAATATCACGCTAACACGCATTTCCCCTTTTGTCTAGGTGGTTCAAAATCAGATGCACTGAACAACGCGATTGCTACTGGCTACTCTGCCGGTATTTTAACAGTGGTTGCCTCGGGCAATGACAATGTCAATGCATCGACAAAGTCGCCAGCTAGTGCGACCAACGCACTTGTTGTCGGGGCGCTGGATAAGACATTTGGGGAGGCATCGTACTCGAACTATGGATCATCTGTTGATATCTTGGCGCCCGGTTCGAGCATTAAGTCTCTTTACTACACTTCCGACACAGCCCTGGCTACCATGTCTGGAACCTCGATGGCATCTCCGCACGTTGCGGGTCTTGCCGTTTACCTTATGACACTAGAATCCCTCAAGACCCCCGCGGCTGTGACCAAGCGGATTCTAGCCCTGGGATCCAGCGGGGTCGTTTCCAACTTAAAGACCAATTCGCCCAACCTTGCGGCATTCAACGGCGCCTCATAAATGCCGCGATTTCCACCTTCTCGGCGGCTAAATGGGTGGAAGATGGCATGATTCGATTGTCCGAGTTCCCCTTTTGCTTTTTAGGGGGTATGTACCATCTGGCTTGACTGGGAATCAGTAGTCGGGGTGGGGGGTCCCGAGGAGTTCGTCGGATGAACTGACAGACAGAGACGGGCCGTCTTGGATACCCCACGAGCATTTGAGACAAGGATATGTGTGTACAGAGTCATGTTTATGTACGCAGGTGGGATGGGCCCATGGCCACGGTGACAGTGACAGTGGCAGTGGCTGTTACCTGATAGGTACCTGATAGGTAATAAGAGGGGTGTAGAAAGGGTCTTATCATGGAGTTTCCTTTAAACTTCCCGTAGTCCGGGGAGTACCGCTTAAGAACCCATACTCACGGACACATACCCATTATCTTCGCATGCCGAGATTCTCGTGATCCACTCGCACTGGTACTCTTCACAGGCTGATCGGGCGGTTCCAACGACCAGACGTGGGGGTTTAGTTTCATTGTAGAAAGACAGTTCCCTTTATAAAATAGTCACTAATGCAGAATAATCTGTGCATCAACGCATTGTTATCCATCAGGTGATATGAATCGTACCTTCAAAGAGGTTCTCGAAGACTGTCAGCTTGACAACATGAGTAGCATCGGTCTAGAACAATGTCTAATCTATCTACCGATTTCGCCTTGTACCTCGATAACATACAATGTACCCAAGATAATTCTCGTCTCCACCTGTGCATGTGCGGGATCCTTCTATGAAGGCTGTTACATGGAAGACGCACGTGTAAGCTCAAAGCGGGCAGCAGTTATTTGTTCTAAGGTTCCAAGAGTAGAAGCGAGTATTGGGATGATTAACTGTTCAGCTGTTATAGGCGGAGCTGGCCGGATTGATCTTTTAGGAGAGTTGCAAAGAAGAAGGAACGACGGTGAACGAGCCGAATGTTGTATATGTCGTATCCGGGACTGTCATGATATAGACATAATATAGGGGAAAGGATGAATCCCGCGTGAGAACAGAACAAGGCCGAGGACAAACAGAACGTGAAAACAAGCATAGACACAGTAGACCAGGGAAATCAAAATAAAGTGGAACAGAAAAGCAATGTATTTTACAGAGATGATAATTCAAAACAACAATTAAGACTACAGACAGTGTCGTCTTGGAGACTTGCTTAAAAGCAATCTATACTCCACTTCACTTGCCAACCAAAAGAGCAAATATGCACAACAGAAAGCAAAATCTAACGCCATGTATCAACACCGTGATAACTTCACTGTTTCCATGTCCGCATCCCTATGAAGCAGGGTCTAAAGGCCATATCAAGAGCAGCAGTAGCAGTATAAAACCCAGGGACCGAACGCCAAACCCGAAATCATCGCTCGTAGTCTTTTGACAACAACAAAAAGGAAATAAAAGGAACAACAAAAAAAACACAACACTAATCAGGCTCTGGGTCCTAAAACGACTCAAAGCAAATATGGGTATATAGTACAAAGAAAAAAAAGGAAATAGACAAGAAGATGAGAGATATTGAACCATTAGGCCCACATCTCAGATGGCTCAGGCTTGCATAATACAACCATCTCAAGATCTGACACCTTGTTCTTAAGCTCCGAGTTCTCGCTTGCCAATGCCTTGTTCTTAGCCTCAAGGTGGGCAATGTACTCTGTCGCTTTACTAAGAATGGTAGCCTTGTTAACCTTGTTTGCAGGTTGAAGGCCATCCAAGTCTTCCTCGTCGTCCTCTTCTGGGAGGTCCCCGCCAGTCATGACCTGGTTCTCCAGACGTTGAACCATGACACGCATAGCGGGGATAGCATCTCTAAGGGCGGCAATCTTGTCGTTGAGGTTATTGCGATAGCGCTTCTCAATCATGTTGTGGGTAGTTTTCTTGGGAGGCAGGGTAGTTCTCCGACCACTAACGAGCCCGTTTGTTCTTGAGGGCGCAGAAGAACGCGTGGTTCTCACGGGGTTCATTGGTGGGGGCGAAGTGCTGCTGCGAAGACTATCACTACTTGAGACGTCACTGACGGTCTTGCGATGACCAATTGGTGAAGTTACAGAAAAGGTTGGGGAAGCGAGGAAGTCGTAGGTACTGGAAGAGGTGGCATTCGTCACATTGGAGAACGGCTGGAACATCATAGTAGGGCCGTCGATGGGTGAGCTTTGGAATAGGTTGTCGGTGAGAGGCTCGGTGAATCCGGTTGCTGTTGTGTCTAGGTCAAGTGGGATGATGGAGGGACTCTCCGAGGCAGTGCGGGGCATGATTGCCTCGGGGGATACAAAGAAGTTCTTGGGCTGAGTCTGTTGCTGTAACCACATATCACCCCCAAACTGGTTGTACTGGTCGGTGAAAGGGTATGATGAAAGCCCTTGGGAATCGGGACTCTGATTCAAGACCTGAGATGGGACAAAGAAACGGTGTTAATGCATGTTTCAAAAGCTACATCACTATTAGATTGATATATTTACCTGCTTGTTGTAGTACCCCATAGGGTTTTGGGACATAGTAGTAGCCATGATAAAAAGATGTTATAAAGTAATAACGTTGAGAGACTTTGAGAAGACAAAGTATAAGGGAGGGGCAAGTTGGAGATAGATATTGCCGGACAAGTTCTTAAGGTATGAGTAAGAACAAGAATGTCGAAGACAATAAAGATGATATTCAATGACAGAAGTTGCTGGAGATGATAGATAGACAAGCCATTCTCGAGACACACAAGTCGGGGAAGAGACGCATGTTATATATTAGCGGCCGGGCCTTGACGTTAGTCGTAGCTAGATGGAGAGGAGGGGGGAGGTACATACATACGCAGGTTGGTACACAAGTAGGTACTACAACATCCCCAAAACAGTCTCTAAGCAAAAAAAAAAAAAAAAAAAAAAAAAA
>MJMS01000035.1:146524-163565 GCA_002018275.1 Huntiella bhutanensis | reverse complement strand
AAAAAAAAAAAAAAAAAAAAAAAAAAAAAAAAAAAAGCACCGAATTTATCGACCCCAATCGATGTGAGCCTGGGCTACCAACTATTCACCCCTGTCAATCGACCTCCTTCCTTTTGGCTACACCCCTCCCATTGCTGGTGCTCCTTCCCCTATGGTAGTAGTTTTACGGGCCCTAGGCCATTTATTTTGTGAGGGAAAGCACGGATTGAAACGCCGAGCAGGCCATGATAGCCACGATTTAAAGAGAAATGGTACCATTTGAGAATGGGCGTGAAGGTCTGAGTTCGAAGATGTTTAAACAAAGAGCACGGAAAAGGAAAAGGGCGTTTTGATAGCTCCATACAAGCATGTATTAGCGGGCCGGACGGAATTTTGGTGTCATGGAGGGGACACCTCTCACATGCGTATTCTGTCCTTCCCGGTGGCCGTTGTTCGGCGAGATGCAAAAAGTAGATACACATGGTCCTCTGGTTGTTGTTCCTTGGGGCGAACTAGTACTGGCCTGCCTGCATGAAGTCGGTCAATATCGGGATGCACGACAAGCGAATGTACTCTACAAAAGAACTGGTGGCCTGGACCTGCAGGCGGGATAGTGAATTCTACTTGCTCTGTCGTGGGGTTATATACATACGTATGTATATACATTAGTATTAGTATAGGTCGAAACTCGGGGTTCTACTAAACGGTTTAAAAAAAGTGGCATATTTAGATGGGTTGTACACACATGTGTACATGTAGGTGTATGTACATCTCCTCCTATAGGTGACAAGCAATGCCCATGTTCTAGATTCATCCTCCGTACCCGTGACCATCAAGTCCAAGAAAGCAGCCAGAGGCATCCAACATTCCCGAATAATTGTCTTCGCGGAGCTTCCAGAATTCACCCACGTCATACTCTCGTGATTTTCCTCGCTCAATGAGATCCGGTATGAAGAATTCTCGCTTCCTTTTCATTCTCACACTCACCAAGTGGCGAAAACCAAAAAAAAAAAACCGCTCCACTCGAAAAATACATACTACTTGGGGAAACATCGAGAAGCCCTCCTCTTTTGGAGACACATGCCAGCATAGATCCCGCTTGTGCGCCATGAACTGGAATTTCTCCAATGCGCAGTTATGTATGTAGGTGCATGTGCAGGTAGGTACATAGGTATACAACATCCATCCGCTCACTATACATACATACATCCCTTTGGAATCTAGTCCGCCCATGTATGTACATACATACACCAGCGGGGCACCCGGCAATTAGAAACGGCCGACTTCCTGCACACACGATTCCACAAAAAAACACAGCCAATCTCGACTTTTGAGACACCCACGGCGGCCATTGTTTCATTTCCTCCCGCCATAGGGATAGAAAATGGGCGTTTCTAGCCGGTTGGCTACACATGTGTCATGATACAATTCACCAACTTCCCTTAACACTTCTTGAAAAACACGCCCGTTTTTCCCGTCCATGAACCTACCATCTCTGCGAACGGACTGGCATAACTGATTCATGCTTTTTCATAAACACCACCCATGATATACTAGGGTCAGGGGTTAAACTTACTTTTGAGCACAGCCCCATGTGGTGCGATTCTATACTGTTTACTAGATGCGGAAGAAGTGATTCCCAGTCTCGGGCAAACCCACATGTTGAGATATATGGCCAAGTAAATGTCTATGTATGTACCTACCTACCTACATGTGTATCAACATATATAATGCATATAGCCACACCACAAGCCGACCAGCCAGCCCCTCATGCTCGTCTTCCACTCCCCTGTCAATCATGCATTTATCGCCAACGATTCCGAAGGCCCGTCAGAAGCGCAGATATCGTACTACGAAGTGGGCGGAAGGGGCCGACGGTGCGTGGAGAGGGGAGACTATGACGGCGTAGAGCTGGACTGGTAGCGGGTCCTTTTCACGGGTCACCTTCAGCTTAGCGCTTAGTGGGGGGCGTCTATACGTTGCACATACTGCGTAGTACTAATGGTACGTAGATGGTTGATAAATGAGGTGGATAATGGGTAGTTGCTGTATCGAAGAGTGGGATGAATGGGAGCAGGAGGCGTGAGGCGTGAGTGTTTGTAGGTGTTTGGGTATTTACCTACGTGTGTAATTACGTATGTAAAGACTGTGTATGTACATATTCATGTATAGACTTCTGCTCAATATATCTACACTACAAAAAGTCCAAGAGTCAGTTGACCTACATACACATAAACATGTCTATGTACTTAGACGATCCCCTTGTCTTGTCCCCCCACCTTTCTTTTCCCCTCTAATGCCGAACGTGGGATGTATCGCAACACAACAAAAGCCCTACTCTACTTACCGGGAGGACACGGAACCTCTGTCCCCTCAAGTGGTCTCATAGCGTCCTATTCTGGTCCGTTTTACATCTGACCTAACCGGGAGGCTCAATGGTCTGCATATTTGACACATTCGCGGTCCTATTATCGGGAATGCCATCCTCGTCATCTTCATCCTTTGAGACTCATCATCCACCATATTAGATGCCTTGTTGACGAACAAAGAGCGGCATTGATGCCTTGGGGTTTTGGCATCTCTGGGAGCTATAACCACTTTATCGTGGTCTTGGGTCCTTGTTTTCCGGGCCGTTGAGCCTCATGAAACTTTTATTGGACGAGATGTAGTCATAGGAGAGTCATTTATGAGGTCATTGATGTGCCGTTTTAAGAGGGAACTATTCTTCACGAAATCCTAGTTACCAATGGGTTAAGATGGGTTGAATGTGACCCTCAAGCGAGAACCCATGTTTTCCAAAATTCTGACTAAGCAAGAATACTCGGTCGGTAACTAGTAATTCTAACTTACAAGAACCAACCAAAACCAACAAAACCAAAAAAAACCAAAACCGTGAATTCACGAGGTTCGTGAAATCATCCACCCACAATCAAAAGCCGCATCTTGGCACATTTCAAGTCCTAAAAGGGAAATTTTCAGACGCTGTGGCGTCCACCTCGTCATGGACCTGAGTCTCGGCCATTTCTGGCACGATTGCCACGTTCTAGTTTTTTCCAGGACCAGGCTAGGGCAAGGCCAGGGCAGTTTCCGTACTTTGACATTGTTAGTCGGACACTGGCGACCATCTATACGCATACGAGTACATACATTTTGACCACACCCATTGCTACATATGTACATTTTTCTGTTTGCCTCGGCCTTGGTGATATCTGATAGGAGTAAATAACAACCAGGACACAAAAGATCCCGGTTTTCAGAAATTCTATCACAACTCACTTGTGATTTGGAGTATACGCGCTGCAGGTTGAGGTTTCATTTCATGTCGATGGAGACCTTGTTGCAGCATATGCGTGATAGAGTGGGGCCGAGCGAGGGTCTCTTTTGTTCTTTGTTGGGTTTCTTTTAGCGTTTTGGTTGGTTGTGTGTCTGTTTGATTGGTTGGAGAATGGGGAATCCAACTTCCTGCGGTTAGTTAGTCGTACAACACCCCCAAAGGTGTACCTCCAAATCCCGTGTCGCCCCGCTGTTGCGAGCTTGTAATCTCCAGTATCGATGCATACATACGTGTAGATACATATGTACATACGTACATACGTACGAGAGAATTGCTTGATTGGGTAGTATCTGCCGGTATGTAGAGCGGAACCATTTATCCAGGTTTCGGCGGGGTTCAAAAGTCTTGGGATGTTGAGCCGAGGACGGGTTGATGTCGGGGTTATACTTGGTTCGGGGAATCATATACGTATGTATGTATGTATATACATGACTGGACTGCTCGGGTGAAGAGGTATGTATGTACTTAACAAAGCTATATCAACATCATCATAACGCAGTCATCTTGACAAGGCTGACCTTGTCCGGTAGTCAAAATAAATGCCTTGTCTTGTTGTCTCAAGGTTAAAAGTCCGTGGTGAATTATGTCATCAGTGAGAACCTAAGATTTCGTTTCGGCGATTAAAAAAGGAGATGGAGGTGAGATTTACTGCAGGAATGATTTGCCAAGCTTCTAATATATATCTGTGCCAAATCTATACGACAGTATGAGCCGTCAATTATTTGCCATCCGGTTCAACGTGAGATTGAATTGTCGGGTGTGTATGTTGATCCGCATGACTTAAACCCCACATCACAGTATCAACCCACAATCGTGTTTGTAGACTTTGCAAGCACATGCATCTGTACATGCCCACATACAAACACACACACAAACATACATATGAACCTACCCTCACTCACACTCTCACAACCCACTTACCAAATCCAGCCCATTACTCCATCCAGAACCCCCCCAAACCCTTGTAAAACCCCAACCCCAACTACGCATTTCCCGTCCGTAACCCCTGTCCCATCCCATGCCATTTAGCAGGCGACAGGGCCCAAAAACGTGCAACCAAAGTGGAAAATGGCCTGATTAGTTCCTCGTGCGTGGCTTTGTCTGGACCGATGGGAAACGAACGAGTGGGTTGGGTGGTGGTGTGTTTGGCATGTCACTTTATTGACATATTGAACCACTTGACTCATGACTGAGCCTTGTTGAGGATTGAGCTAATGAGATTGAATGGGGTGGTGTTAGTAAGGCTTGCGGCTCTTTTGTGTCTTTTTTGTGAGTTTTGCGTGGATTTGCGATGGTTTTTGAGGTTGGGAAGGGACGCTTGGTTTGAAGTCAAAGTAGTTAGGTACTCATTAAAAAGAGTATCTACACACGTTTAATGTGCAATGACCTACACATGCATGATATATGTGCACGATTTTTTTCAACTGTATAAGCTTCCTACCTTCAACTAGATACGAAAAAAAAAACATTCATCTCCTGTCATCAGCATCATACACACACCACCCTAGCTACTGGTGTGATTTACCAATATCACGGGGCAACCCCCCCGGTCCCAAAGTCTTCAGATTCTCTATTCCCGGCCGACTGGTGAAAGGTTTTCGTTGTTGAATCCCGAGGACCTATTGTATCCATTATGATGCCATTTTTAGTCGTCATCTCATGTTCGCAAGCCTTAATGATCCCAGACCGGCAATCTGATTGTGGATAACTGAATGAATGACTTACAGCCGGCCGATCCATTCCGGTGACAGCCCCAACCAAAATACAGATGAAGGTGGAATCCATCGATGCTGCCTTACGGTTGACGTCCCTTGGTGGTGAAGGATCGTCACCACACTGGCGAGTTCATAGGAGCCGTGACGACGTGCATATGCTTACATGTGGAAGCTATAACATGGCCATTATCACCTTTATACTTGAATGACATGAGTAGACGTGGTATTGAAACATATGTACATACAGGGACACCAAATTAGAAAATATTCTCCCGAAGCCACCTTTTGAATCGGCTTACTGCGCCAACGACTGGCCGCATCGTAATAGCCTCGGCCTCTTTATCGAGTCTCACCAAGTCCATGTCAGTTTTCAAGTCGATATCCCCCAAAGGCACAACCGTACTCTTCAAGTAAATCTTAAAGAATCCGTATAACGCAGCAAAAATGAACAAGTTGAGATAATTCGTCAAGAACCCAGACGAAGTAAAACTTCCCTTCAAGAAAATATCCCATCCACTGAACAGAACCACCAAAACCACCATAACCAGAGAAAAGTAGGCGAGATACGGCTGTAGTGGGGCCTTGTAGTACAAGTCATCCCGTGTGTACCCTTGAACCCGCAGTGCACGTAGAAAGCGAAGATATGTTCCTTGAATGACAATCCATCCGACCATACCCGCCAGCGTCGTAATATTAACAAACCATCCGAAAACGACAGAAGAGTTATTATTGCAGTTAAGATAGACTAGAGGCAATGGGACACAGGTAGCCGCTACAGCCCAATACGGCACTCCACGACGGTTACAGATCTGGAAAGCCACCGGGGCGTGACCATCCTTGGAAAGTCCATAGAGAGTGCGAGAGGCAATGTAGATACAGGCCGAGGAACCGGAGATGGCAGAGGTGCATACGACAGCGTTGATTATCGATGGGACAACGGAGATACCGGCGCGGCGAAAGGCGATGACGAAGGGCGATTGAGCTGCGTTACCGGTAGAGATGGAAAGAGAAGCATCATCATAGGGAACAATAAGAGTTACCACGAAGATGGTAGCAACGTAGAAGATGACGATACGCCAGAAGATCTTCTTGGTAGCGTTGGCGATGTTCCGACGAGGGTTCTGAGTCTCGTTGCCGGAGATGGCGACAATTTGGATGTTGCCGTATGAGTAGGCGGCAGAAATCATGATTTTCCACCAGGCGAGGAAGTGTCCAGTCGAGCCAGTCTTGACGTATGTGTTAAACGGGCCGGGAACCCTCCAATAGTGGAATCCAAGCCGCTCATGGTTGGGCCCGCCACCAAGGTCAATGACCAACCCACCAATAATCAACCCAAAAATCAACATAATCTTCAACGTAGCAAAGACAACCTCCGACTCCCCATAAAGCCTCACGCCACAGAAATTAAGCACCACGATGAAAACCAGGAAAACAGAAAGCCACACGGCCACATTAACACTTGTATCCCAGAACTGAACGAGCGTAGCAGCGGCAGATAACTCCGCTGGCACGGCAATAGCAATGGTGTACCAAAAGTTCCAGCCCGTAGCAGCTCCCAAGGCTGGCTCAACATATTTGGTTGCATGGCGGATGAAGCCGCCTGTTTCGGTGTGGAAGGAGGTCATTTCCCCGGTGGTGTAGGAGATTCCGGCGGCGACGAAACCCATTATTATGTATGCTAAAAGAGTGCCTACAGGCCCGGCAATGGCGAGGGATTGGCCGGATGAGAGGAAGAGACCGGTGCCCTGTAGATGTCGTTAGATTATAGTTTATATAGTGGGGAGAGAGACTTACGATCATGCCGGCTAGGGCAATCATGTTGATGTGCCGGGAAGCAAGGTCCCGCTTGAGGTCGTTTTGGGGCGGCTTGGGGGACATGGCTTCTAGGTCATTGTTTGACACCGCACTAAGCGACGAGGCCTTTTGTTCCTCCATTGTTTGGTATAACAAGGAAACGAATGAATGAAAAGTCCGCTATATCAATGTGACGGAGCCAAGGTCCCGGTGCCAATATGATAAGATACACCTACACACCGAGCTGTCACCCGAATGTGACGAAGAAAGATGGGATTTAACAAGTAGGGAACGTCCTCCCTAGAACAACAAAAGAAAGAACAAAGGTACATATACACCAAAGAAAGGCGAAGAAAACTATAGCGAAAGCGTGATATAGTATTATAATGAGAACTATGACCGTGGGGTCTAAACAACTCGTCTTATCACTCAACCACCGAA
The DNA here is from genome assembly GCA_002018275.1 of Huntiella bhutanensis. Lineage (NCBI taxonomy): Eukaryota > Fungi > Ascomycota > Sordariomycetes > Microascales > Ceratocystidaceae > Huntiella > Huntiella bhutanensis. The sequence goes on along the minus strand of MJMS01000035.1, from coordinate 156,302 downwards.
ACAAACAAACAAACAAACCGGGCGCAAAAAGAAAAGAATGAATAGAAGATGTCTTTCCATCATCAAGATCAAAGATGTTTTCAAAAACCATGTATGTATGCATGAATCTGCCATCCATCCTGCCGCTGTCTTCTCCCTATTTCCACCCCGAACAGGCCAAGGCGAAGACATTGAAAATCCTTCCAACGGGCTAGTTCGGGGCCGTCGTGGGGGAAATAGAAAGCTTCATTATACTAGAACAGACAAGGGAACCAGCTAGCTAGCTTAAGCCGTTCTAGTAAATGTCTTGGATATCGCTTTCCTCCGACGCTGACAGTTTCTGTACCTGACGGAAATGGAGTTTAGGTTTTTTTCGAGATATGTATTAGATTCTGTGATCGGTTTGGCAGGACGGACATATGCTGCTTGGCAATTTGGACCTTGGCTTGGGATCAGTGCTTGCTATCAGTGCTTAGGAATGGACATGGACGGGCCTGGTTTGGAGGTTTAATCAACCTGGTTCATAAAGACATATTGTATAGTCAATTGCTCCATTAAAGAGTTACTAAATAGAGGAGATTGTAGATAACCCTGTTGTTGAATGGTAGGGTTAGTATCAAGTTGAGAAAGAATATCAAGATTGTAATGACATTCATCACTTGACTGATGGATCTAAGTTTTGTACACAGCCGACTACTTGAACATGTACCTTAGTCACTCATCGTGAATCTTACCTTGCCCCAATAACAGCACCAGTGTGTTCTCCTCCCCTCAATATCCCGTAACACTCAAGTCCCGACTACACTCTTCATGTCAGGGGCTCCTTGTACAACGACAGACTCGATGAGACTACTCCCGCAGTACTTTGACCTTGACTACACGTCATCATCCTCTCTATGCTGTCCATCAACAAACACGCTGGCAACCCATCCATCACTACCGCCCATCTCAAAGTTGATGTTTGCCTATATCCCCCCGTTTGTATATCACGGGAACTAAACCCGGGTAATGCACAAAGCCGACTATCAATCATCAACCATGACAGGACCACGGGAGCCCACATCTACAATGATGATCTTCTCTGCTCTAGGGAACTCCAAGAGCCCAACAAGCTGATGACCCCGTTTACGTGTCTCAAGCACACCCCCTTCATCCATCATGACGCCATCATAACAAACCCACTCTTCCCAGCTCAGACATGGCTCTCGAGACAACACCCCTTCCTTGACATCCCTTGTAACGCGGGTACACAAGGCAAGCTCGGGCATTTGTACCATTGTAACACGGCGAAATAGTCCGACCTTGGATGCAACTACCACCAACGCCATCTGTACATGTTGTCCGACATGTCTCTCTGCAAGCTGGTGGTAGTTCGGAAAGTGGAGGGCAGTAAAAAGGATATTACGGACGACGCCGTCGGAATGGAAGGCCGGGACGGACGGGGATGATGGGATGGGGAAGGGCGTTGCCGATGTGGATATGTATGTGTGACGGGTGCGGGAGACTTGACGGCTGCTGTATCTGAAACTGGTGGAGCTTGGCTATGACATCAGGTCCGAAGCTGGACGGGGCTTGGGATATCGTGGCTGTGGTGGTGGGTTTAGGTGGACATGGCGGCTAATGTGAATGACGGCTCGTGGTGGGTGAGTTTGTTGTGAGTGAGCGGGAATGGAAATGGGTCTGTTGAATTGGTAGTTGTATCTAGACAGTCTTAGTTAGAGGGATGTCTTGGTTAGAGGGATGTCTGTTTGGTAGTGGTTACTTTACCTTGGAGTTAGTCTGCTCTCTTGATGGTAGACCAACAGACATGTTAGGTACCACTTGTTGTTTCACGATGGAACATGCCCTTTACAAGACACATCCCACACTAACCTCAAGTCTCCAAGTCCTCAAGTCCATATCGACTTTCCATCAAGTACCTCCCGTCAATCAACCATAAAGACACCCAGCCAACCGCCATACACATGCAGAAAACAAGGCGACCGGCTACCCACATCTCTTTGAGCAGCACAAATCTCCCTCCCACCCTAGGGAACCTTCCCTATCCATTCCCTTGCGCCGCATACCCGCAGCAGCCCGTCACCAACACAATTAAACACCATCACTGAGACCATCACTGGGACCATCACCAGACCATAATCCTACCGCCATCACGGCCCCAAAACGGTCAAGGCCAGCAACCAACTGATAGACTTGCCGTTCCTCTAAAGGAAAACGCGATCCCTGTTTCCTGCAGGCTACATGCCGCCAGTTTTGAAAGCTACAGTATGGCCATATAGTAGAAAAAAAAAGGCTCCGAGAAGGTGAAAAAGCAAGTTGGATCAAGTCAATTCCACTGCAAAGGTAACCGACACACCCCCTCCTTGAAGCTCCCTTCCTTCTTCTCTTTCTCTCTCTCTTTTCCTGGTGTACATGTACGGGTGATCACCGTTCGGTAGGTCGGTCTTTCTTGCCGTTAGTAGCCTCGACTTGTCGTATTGGGATAGTTTCTAAATGTGCCTTGTGGCTCATCTGGCTCCCTCAAGATGGCGTTCGTTCCTGAGTCTTTACTAACTACCTATGAAGAGAGCCGCAGTTCATCTTCAGCTTACTAGTCATGTAATCTGTGGATAGACAGAGGCATTGTTAAAATAGAGGATGCATGTACCTGCTTTACTGAGGTACGGTACTTTGTAGAGGGCGGATAGCCTATTGAGCCACTAAATAGATACTTGACTATTTTCCTACCGAGTCCTTTAGAGACTTTAGACAGTTCCCACACCGCTCATGCGAAGAATCCGAGTACATTTAGTGGTTACAGTGATCGGGCCAATCTCAACGGGAAGGATGCCCATCAATTGATATTGTGCCGGGTAAAAAAGGGAGCTTCTTGGATCACGATCCACACAAACACAGTCAAGGCAATAAAGCACCCCACTCCCTCCCCAGTAAGCCCCGTTTGAATCCGCTCAAATTGCGGCTTTTCTGCACCCAGTGGCTTTTCAGTGGCGTTGTTCAGCCAGAAATCATCATCCTTCCTAGTTGGGAGCCGGTTTCTGGTTTTCGTGATTGTCGACTTGGTAAAGTGGGGGTGGATCCGGGTATTATAGGTTGTGGCGGGTTTGACAGAGTAGTAGCTTGTCCTTTGAGAAACGGGAAGTGACCGAGGGTCTTTAGAGACTTGGGAATGTCATCCGCCCGGAATGTTTGCCACGGAAGTGCTTCTATGTATGTACCAGTGCGTGTGACACTTGAGAAAGTTTGTCTTGGTTTTCTGTCTGTCTCTCTTGTTGGCTTTCTCTCTTTCTCTCTTCCAAGTATACTCTTTCTTCTTCCTCGGCATAATTCCTTCCTTCCTTGGCCAAGTTCCCCACTTCAAGCTATATTACGGCCGACCAATGTTATACAAGAACTCAAGCGGACAACCTAGTCAAAAAAGGCTGACTGGCGTAACAGCTTTGTGGCAAATACCCGTCAGCTAGCTACCTTTAAGGATTCCCTCCAACGCGCCATTTCTAGTATATATGTACATACAAACATAGGCATATATATACGCAAAGGTGGCGGTGGACAGCCCTGCTAGGAAGGAATGCGGTAGTCAAAAGGTGATTGGCTAGGTTTCCGGCATGTCGATGACGTGGATGGACTTTGTGTGTCTTTATTGACAAGCGGGTAATGAAGAAAAGGACAGACGGAGGCGCCGGGGTGGTTCCTTCCTGTTATTAAGTGAGTAAGCTCACAGTGTAATAAGAGGATGAAAGATATAAAAAAGGCAGTTAGGCCAGACAAGACAGCCGCCCGCCGACTTTTCTTCTTCAGCTCGGCTGCCACAAATAGGTCATGGTGTGAAGTTATCCAGGTAGACCGTTTTCTTTTCTCTTTGAGGCTGCTGACTACCTACAAACCAGATTATCAAGCAGCTGATAATAAATGGGCAAGTGAAAAGATGGAGGGCTCGTATTCCATGGTTATAGGAGAGGAGACCCTCTTTCTATGACATATGTATGTACGTATGTATGTATATACATAGTTACATTTGTAGCTGGACTTTCATATGCATGTAGATGAAAGAAGAAAGAAAAAAAAGGGAAGTGGCCTAGAATTCGTCCCAAGCACGGTCCGGGAGGAATGAATAGACCAAATGGGTGAAGAGGGTAAGTTTGGCCGGAAGGCTGAGGGCTTAAGCTTTGATGGATGGGATTTTCGACGGTAGGATTGAGGGATTGTATGTATATGTTATTCCTATGGGTCTTCATATGGGTCTTCTTATGGGCGTCATTTGTTACTTGGATAGGTTGAATATGTATTGGATGTATTGGATAGTGGGCATTTATGGCGTGCATGAAACCTGCGGCAGGTATTGTGTGTATGTATATAAGTAAATGTCCACATGATACCCAATAAGCCCACCGAAGACAATCTACTCATCACGCGGCCATCAACTCAGTGTTCACCAAATCTCACAGTATCAGCGAATCCCCCCCACCCACCAATAGCAAAGGCACACCGCACAACCGTCCAACCCTTGGAAAATCTATCATCGCTGAAAAAAAAGAAAGCTATTGGTTGTCCAGCCGATGTCTACGCTGCCATTGCCCCCGTCAAAAGCGAACCACCGGTTTCCATGATTGGTTCGCTTGTTTGGTCTATCCATGTTCAATGCGCCGTGAGAAATATTCCCGATTCTTGTTAGGCAATGGCAAGGGTTATTCATGGTGCTTGCTTGGCTTGTGGGGGATGGGGGGAGGGGTGGAAATATAAACTATGGTGTGGGGGTATTGAGAGAACAAACTGGGTATAGCTGTAGTTGTTCTTGTCTCTTTTTCTTTCCTTTCCTTTCCTTCCCTTTTGACTGTTGTCCTTGTCTTTATCGACCTCGTCCTTGCAACATATCCTAGCCATTCGGCCGCTAGGAAGCGGTGGGAAGGACGGGGGGAAGCGAGGATCTGGCGGTTTATAGAGGATCTCATTGTGAAGAGACCCATAGCGGAAACTCCATCAACGCCGCTGCGCAATCAATTGCCAGTCCACGTAGTATCAAAAAAAGAGGGGAAACTGCACCTTCTCTTAAGATGATTGACAAGACAGCCGAGGGTATTTTCAGCTTGTTGATCTAGCGCTTTCATCGGGAATCTTTCATCACAAGAAAACAAGAAGACAAAACAAAAAGACAGAAGATGGGTGCGAACGATGGTTCATGAGAAAATGGCCAGACAGTGGGTGGGGTACCCTGGGTTTCTATGCGTTGTGTAACTGGATCATTCAACAAGGATTCTCTTCAGTGTTGTATGGCCCGGCCGCTATGATTGTCTGGGTTCATTGACTATAGTTAGGGTTGTTATGGTAGTAGTGAGCGGCGGGCTGTGACGCAGTATTGCGGTCGAGCATGTGAGGGGGACTAGGATTCTTTTATGTGAAGGCGAGATTTCTTTTGTTGACTTGATACTTTGAACATGCTGGGAATCTTCTTGAGGATATTTGTCCATGATTCACTTACAATTTGCTTCGTTACCGACCCCGAGGTTACTAGATGAAGAAACCGAGACTATAATAATCTGTTGGTTAAGAAGAACATGTAACCATGCCATACTGAATGACACTGATTGGCCTGGTACCTGGAGTTGAAATTTGGCACTTTTCTGCACCAAGGGTTGAATGTGACGGGTGACTGACTTGTGGGTGGTGTATGGGTGTGCTTTGCAGGGCATGGAGATAGTGTCTGACTTACGTCTTAGATTATAGACTTTTTTTCCTTTTATTTTGCCTGGATTGGTTTAGGTGGAGTTGATCAGCTGGATGAACAAACTAGCAAACACGCTTAGCGGGAGGAACCAAAACACAAGTTGATGGCCTCAAGTCGAGATTTGGTTTTGTAGAACATGGTGGTTGTAGTAGGTCTGTTTACGATAAACCTTGGATAGTCCCGTTTACATACACTGGGATGCACCTTGTCTGGTTCAACTTGACCATTGTTGTAAGCCGAAAATACCAGGACAGACTACCGGAATTCCGGGGTAAACTAGATAACTGTATGTACTTTGACGGGACAGACGTTGAGTGGATAGTGTAGATATATTTCTTTGATTCATACAATGAGGGTACATACATGTCATGACGTGATGAGTTCGGGTTTGGTGCGAAGTGATCCTTCCATCTGCCATAATGTACATATGTATGTACACATACACGCACTAAGTATTTTGGATATTGTTATTCCCGTGATTAACAAGACTGGGGCAATCACTTCCTTCCAGATTCCTTACCTAAGGGATGAGAAACTCCACCTGGCACATAAGTCCGCAAGTCCAGGGATATCTATGTCATATCCCACAATGATGGATACGTATGATGGCTAGACTTGACGAAGGCTTGGAATGTGACGATATGACCAGGGGAGGAGTGAATACATACATACTAATAGTTTAGTCAAGATATTTCAGGACTAAGCTATTAGCCCCAGCATGACAGGATTCCGACAAGCGAGACTACACACGGCCATGAGTAAACAATGACCAAGCCAACCTGTGATGTCTACATATGGATAAATCAGTAGACAGAAGGTGGGGAAAGAGACAAACGGCAAACGTGACTTGAATCCCTCATCAGCTTGGTCTGTTCTGGCCCCAGCCTGCTGACAGCTTGGCCTTCCTGTCACAATATTCTTTGGCCGTGAAGGAATCAGAGGATCGATTACCCCACTTATGCCGTCCCAGACATGTCTTTGATCGGTGGAAGAGATACCGAATAGAGAAATATATGTAGATGTGTATCTATGAAGGTGGAGTTTATCTAGATATGGAATCTTGTTATGTCCGGAAATACTTTCTTTTCATAACTTTTGCTGTTATGTAGGATCAAGGCACAATATGCATTCCTCTTTATAACCCGAGTCATGAAGGGAAGGAAAGGCGTTCCTAGTCAAGTATCCCAACAATGCTGTGTAGTCACATGTATTTACAATGAATAAACCGATACAGAACTAGTTTGACGGGGAATCACAAAAGACATTGACAAGTGGCAAGTGGCATCATGGCATGTTGATGATTAAGAGATATCTAAGACTACGTTTTAGTAAACGCATAGAAGACTAACGAAGAAGAAGCTTGTTTCCTAGTTCCATATACACATGCCCGATGAAAAAAAAAGCAATGATGATGGAACTTGACTAGTCCCAAACAATCCCGTTCTTTCCCATCGCTCACTCCGAGTAAGCAGATACATACATCCTTACCAGTACGTATAGAAGATAACAAGAACCATCAGTCTCCAAGATCCATGATCCACTGACACGCACTAGTCCGGTAAAGTCCCCGAGAATACAACGCTGCAAATCCCAACAATCTGGCGCCTGGGTATGCATCATCATTTCCCATTCTTCTCTGTTTCCAAGCTGCAACAAGTAACCCTTGGTACCGATCTTATAGATATACACATGCGGTTAAAAGCGAAAGCCCGAGTGCTAGGTTGATCTAGACTAGTTACCGCTACGGCTACGGCGAACAGACACGATTGTCAGACTAGACAAATAGATAGACGGGCTGGTCTAACTGGGATATCTGTCAGGGATTCATGTCCCGGGATGAGGCTTCCTTATGTCATTGGTTGGTGACATGTCCATGGTCATTGTGGGTGTACTTTTGCTGTTGTGCATGGTAGGAAGTGACGACCTCTTTAGACGAAAGGCATTTAGACAAATCCCTTTTTTTTTTTTTGTTGTTGATGTGTGTAGGTCATAATAGTAGTGGTGTGATGGAAGACAGGTCAAGTTCGACTAGCTATGTCGATCAAGTGCACAGTCCCACTTGATCAACCCGCTTAGTTAGGGCCGCATGGTACCGACAAATAACCCAAGCGGATGGAGCCTTTTCTTCGTTTTCTGTTTTTGTCAAGGTCTTCCCTTCCGTGGTTCCAAACCATTGGGGCTGTGGAGGGGTTAGCGACTAAAGAAAGTGACCAAAGAAAGAGAAACAAACACATCGTTCTTGATATACATAGATGAGATTTGACGTTTCCTGGTATTATATACACATGTACATACATATACAACAAGATACACATATTTCATCCATCCTATCCGCCACTATAAAGAATCAAAAAACAATATTATTTCTGCAGAGTACTTTGTTCAGTCTACCACCACCACTATTCCACCAAACAGGCTTATTGCTGGACAACAAGCAGTGATGATTTTCCCAAGTTGAACCCCCCCCACGACGGTGGCTTCTCATTTATCGGCCACATTACCGAAGATGCCATAGCCAATATTGACAATGTACATATAAAATGTGCCAACGGGCGAAACTGAAAAGGAAAGGCTTCTTCTTCCAGGTATCCACGTCCAACCACCTACCGGACGCCGAAAAAAAAAAAACAAAAAAGAAACAAAACACAAAAAAGACTTTGCCGTTGATCCGACAATGTCCAGGGTTTCACCGGGTCCTTTGTTCGTCAAATAGATGGGTGATGGGGGTATTTCTTTCTCTTTTTACTACTTTTGGTCTTTGGCACGCCTTGGCTGGTAGCTAGAAGGGAATCAGAGGAGACTGGCCAACCCGTGGTGTCTGGCTGATCCGTGGTGTCGGTACTGTAATGTGGGTTAAATTATAAAGGTATATTGAGAACCCATGAGAATGAAACAAGCTTGTTAATCTAGGCTAGTCTATAGAAACTCCTTTCTTCATGGTTTCTTTATATGGTACGCACAGAGAAAATCATGTTTGGACATGTATCATGGTGTATGTAGATGTAGTCTGTACATGTAGTCTGTATCTAAATACTTGCTTACATATGTTCTTACCTTTTTATTGGCTATCACCTCTAATCTCCGATCGCATCCCAAAAAAAAAAAAAAAACTAACGACGTCTATATCCCACGCAAGTGCATTCCGCATAACTACATACAGTACCGTACAGCATACATGCAGGGCAAATCTGACGGCTAGCTACCGCCAATCAAAGACTCGACAACCAAAAGTAGAAAAATGGCAAAAAGAAGAACACAAAAGAGACTAAACACAAGTCACAAAGCGCGAAGCACAACATGAAATTAAATCATCGGTAGGGAAAATCAAAATCACACGAAAAATTCAAAGAAAGATGTGAATTAGCCATGGAGGGTAATTAGCGGATTGCATGTAGTGTCACCAGTCTCTAGTTTGTAGTACGCACCTGCGGGAAAAAGAAAAAAAAGCAGAAAACAACAACTACCCATCCATTTGAGACGCTTTGAAAAGAAAAAAAGAGACAGGTGCACACAAACCATGGGCCATAGCAACAGCGGGACCTATGTATGTACCATAAATCAGCTGTGTAACCAAACTTGGCAGGGTGGTGGACAAGATTATCGAGAGATTCATCGGGGTTTAACCCTACGGAAAAGAAACAATGGAAATGGAATATGGACTAATTTGAGCCGAGTGCATTAGCTTTGTCTTCTCAACGTCCGAGCTTACCGCAGTGGGTATTTGCCTGTTTTAGATTGAGGAATGGAATGATTTTCTTTGATTTTGGAGTTTTTGTATGGGAGATGTGATATAGAGTAGATTGAGGGAGGATTACATTTGTTGGTCAGTAAGGGGATGAATGTTTTGAAGACAACATGAGAGACAAAAAAAGTTGTTGATGGGCTGGTGTTTCAAGAGTAAGACAGAGGAGAACAGAGGGATACTGGTTTAAACAAACCAAAAAAAAAACAGTGACGACACCGGAAGTTACTAAAGTTATGATGAGATAGAAACGCCACAGTGATGTTGGTAGTTACGGCGGGAAGGGGAAAACCCAAGCAATATCGACACCAATGAAAAAAAAAAAAAAAAAAAAA
>MJMS01000035.1:123662-144472 GCA_002018275.1 Huntiella bhutanensis | reverse complement strand
CCCCCCCCCCCTTCTCTAACCCCAAGTTCATCATGGCTTGTCCTTACAAACAGATGGCCTAGTCCGGACTGCCTTTCCTGCACTACTACAGTATAAATGACAGGGAGGGCGTATACTTACAGGCCTTGAAGAGCTTTGTGGGGAGTTTGATCGGAGACAACCAGCTAGCTTGGCCACGGTATATATCTCTGTGCGTGTGTGTGTGTGTGTACATACATAGACAATGTATATGGAGAGATCCTTATATATATATAGCGAGACATAGGCCCGCACATACCGTCGGAAGCGGACCTTTATCTAGCCATTCATTCTTGATTGTTGCCTTTCTCTTGTATCCATAATTCCAAACTGACCACTCTCAGTCTTCTACCTCGTCAGTCAATCATCACTATCCAAGTGCATATGCAGGAACAACAAGACCCTCTTCCACCAGCATCTCCATCTCCACATACATCTTCCTCCTTCCCTTCTTCAATCCCCATATCCGCAGCAACTTCCGGAAATTCAACATCTACAACATATCCGTTACCACCCACAATGTCCGTCGCGGTGCATTCACATCCAATCATTTCCTTACACCACGCACTTGGCCCCGCAATGATGGATTCTCCCGCGACTATGGACCATGAATATAACGTTCTTCCAAAGGACCATGATTGGGAAGCTCGCAAAGATGAAATCATCCAAATGTACCGAGACCGCGAATATCCCTTAAAAGAAGTCCTCAAGCACATCCAAAATACCTACAACTGGAAAGTCACGTAAGTTGTTCTCCCTTCGTTCCCCCGCTCATAACTCTTCCGCCACTACAAAGAAATCTAACCCGATTATCCAGTGCCCGTATGTTTAAAACCCGCTTTGAAAAGTGGGGAATTCGGAAATACCAACGGCATATTCCCCGACGTCCACGGAACCCACGTCGTCGTCGTTTCCATGGTTCTCCGACTCCCGACTCTTCAGTCACTCTTTCGCCGCTCCCGAATCTATCATCTCATGTACTTCCTGCTTCCTCGCTTGCCTCTTCCGTTCATCATCATCCACATGGTCATCATTTAGATTCTAGGATGGCTCCGCCTGTCCCAAGTAGTAGTCCACAGTACTACGCTCATGCATCTCATATTACCATGCCTACTCCTTCGCCAACCGCCCGGTCTTCCTACTTTAACCCGTCGACACAGACATCGTATACTTTCCCCATGCTAGGTTCCTCAGGCCACTCGCATATGCCATCTGTCCCTAGCATCGCCAGTTTTCACACATCACAACTTCCCGCGGTCCCTCGCTCGCAAATCCCTTCTTACTACCCCGCTACTGCCACGGCAACAACGGCAACCACGGCAACCCCCGACTACCACCATATTCCCGAACCGGAAGCCTACCACCATTCTCACCATTCTCACCAACAACCTCGTCAATACCAACCACTTGCCCCAAACGCCTTCTCAATGGGCTCACCTGCCTCCGCTATGGCCGCCACCCCGAGAACCGACGAACCCCCTCGCGTCACAGGGAACCATCGAGACAGTGAATGCCACGGCCGTTGCTGCCACTCCATTACCACAGCTGTCGGCCAACTTCTCAGTCAAATGGACGTTGGCCCAGGCTCCGTCACTCAATACAGTGACATGCGTGCAAGACTCGTTCCAATGGATGACTTCCTGACCGTCGTAGCTCAATGTGGTAGTGACGTCAACCTTGTCCGGACGCGTGTCACCGACGCATTACATACGTTGTTCAAAGCGTGGGTACCCGAAATGTTTGCAGGATTCGTCGGGATGCTGCGTGCAACACAATCACGAGAAGCCCTTAAGATGGCTCTATGGTGTCTTGAGACACAAACAGTGGAATTCTTTGGTCCAGCCCATGCCCTTGCTAGAATGGCTATTTGCATGTACAAATTTGTCCAGACGACACCCGCCGAGTCCCTTGCTAGCAGCATTGACGACTCGGTTGTGGAGAAAGTCGGCCAATTAATCTATAACCGCTTTGGTCCTAACTCGCCCATTACTCTCCGCTTGTTCATTGACTGTCAAGCACAATGGGCCGTTAACAGCCAAGGCAACATGGTACGCACGACCGACATCTTCCACGAGGTAGTGAACAGGTTGGACCCCTCTGCTTCTGCTATGCCTACGGCTATTACTTCTTATATGCCCGTGGTACAATACCATGAACATGCGAACCCGGCGGTTTCTAGAGCCATTATTGAGTTGGCACTCGGTATTGCTGAGCAACATATGAAGGCCCCTCTTACTGCCGAAAATACTAGTTCGGTATTGGAACAGGCCATGGGCCATATCAACAAATACACCACCCTCTCTCCGCACGATCCGCTCGTCACAAACCCAGCACATGCGGCTGATATCCAGGCTATCTATGGCCTACAGCAACGGCTTCGTTAGTTTGCCACCACCAGAGAGTCTCGTTGAACGAGCGTATACAAGCGAGAGTTTTAACTCTGTCTAGTACGATGAAACTCCCAAGAGTTTTTGATACTCTAGAATACAGAACAATCAGAGGCGAACGAGATACACAGACAGTACAGGATACTGGTAGTACTTGACTTATGAAGTCGATGTTTAGTTATGTTTGAGGAGTTAGTTCCGACCTGTCTCGTACATTATCATGTACCCGCAGTTCTTCCATTTAGGTCAATTTGGTGTTTGGTTTCCTTTGGTTTTGTTTTTCCTGGTCGCTTTGGTTTCTTTATTGTTTTTGGCTCTTCGGTCTTGGTTTTGGGTCGTCTGATGTAGGTTGTTTTTCTTCTTCTTCGCCATGGTATTTAGGTCCGGTTTAGGGAACAGTACAGATATATAGGGTTACGTATAATTTATGCATTTTATTTTGTCGCTATTTTACTGCGTTACACTGTATCTTGACTTATCGATAAGCTTGTGAGCAATGCGCTTGATGATGCTAGCTGCAGCTTTAACCCCGACTCAATTAAATCTAAAGCTTGAAAAGTATCGACATTTGGTGAACTTGTGATTTCCTTGTCTTCTTTATTAATATATTTCTAATTGCATATTGGAGGTCTCGTTTATTTCTATACCCTCATTTGATAATTTCCTACTCCTCCCGGCTATTCGCGATACCACCAGCTTTGCGCCTCGCTAGTATTCACCACCTCTTTGCGCCAAGAATACTATCCCCCACGACACCCGTTTAATCCACGCCAATGCTCGACGACGACGATCGCGATTCGGTCGTTTCCTCAGACCAAGATAATGACGACGTCATGGAGGATGTAGACGATGAGAACAACGAGCACGACGAGCACGACGATGATGGCGATGGAGATGCTGACGGCGATGTCGACGATGATAATGATAATGACGATGACGACGACGATAATGACCCGGATGGCGACGCTGATGCCGATGGAGATGGAGATGCCGATGCTGATGGTGAGGCCGAGGTAGATGGGGATGCCACATTGGCGGTTGATAATGACCATGACATGAACGAGCATCATAAGAATCTCTCACGGGAAAACACGTCGAATCATGTCGACCACACAACCTCTATCGACGGGCCATCCCAATTCATATTCCGGCCATCCCTCCGTCCCGAGACAATGACGGCCAAAGTCTACGACATCATTCCCACAATGGCCGCCCCCCAAAGCACGTCAATTAACGCGTTGGCAGTGACGCCCGACTTGCGATATGTCATGACGGGCGGTGCCGACGGCTACATTCGCAAGTATGATGGCATCTCCACAATCAATGGGAAGTTACCGCTCACTGTCGCTCAGCGTCATCCGTTTGTCGATAGTGTCTTCAAAGCCGGTGTGTTGATGGGATACTGGGAGAATGAAGAGCCGCCACCATTGTCTGTTCCGGGGATTCCCAAGGAGGACCATGTATTGAGTCCAGTATATTCGTTGGCGGTGCATAGTGAGGCGTTGTGGGTGTTAAGTGGTACTGATAGTGGATGTATTAACCTCCAGACTGTACGACATGATGAGGGGAAGCGGATAGCCATGTTACAGGAACATAGCAATGCGGTTTCTTGTTTGACGTTGTTACCGGATGAAATGAGCGTATTGAGTGGATCATGGGATAAGAGGATTCTGGATTGGGATTTGAATACAGGTCAGGTATCTAGATCATTTGATGGTTCTGGTGGCCAGATTTCCGCATTGGAACTTCGACCAACCGGAGGTGTCCCGGTAGCCAAGGAAGCAGCGCTAGACGGCCCTATAAGCGACAGCTTCTCAAGTAACGACGGCTATCGAAACAACCCCCTCTTCGGCACCAAAAAAGCAAATCCCTTCGCCCCAGCCCCCCAAACTAACATTGAAAGCCACCCATCACCAGCCCACGAATCCCTTTTCGGCGGGAGTGACGCGGGCTCTCTCTTCGGTGATGAAGTCGGTGGTGGTGGCGGTTTCGGAGGCGGCCAGGACTTTGATACGTTTGATGGTGGGCATCAGTTGATGGAGGATCATGATGGCTTATTCGGGTTAAGTGCGCCGCCAATTAACGGCATGCCGGACATGTTAGCTGAAAACCAAGACGGTCCTATCGATGCAGTTGCAGCGAATGGAGAACATTCGGATCAGATACAAGATCAAATCCAGAGTGAAATGGCAGCAGAACTTGAAGCGGCGCAGAATTCCGAACCGGATAAAAGTAACATCACCACCTTTGAAGCCGGTGATGGTGAGCCCATGGCCCTGGACTTATCCATGGAAGCCCCCATAATCCACGACAAAGACAAGGAAATGTCTCTCTCCCTCGCCATGGACAACGGCGACCCCGACCACCCCACCGCCCCCACAGGCAGTGAAGACGGCACCGGTGAAGATGGCACCGTGAGTTCCTCCACATTCATGTCGGCGGCCATCGACGGGACCATCCGCATCTGGGACCGGCGGTCTCCGAACCCCGTTGCCAAATTCTCAAGTCCCCGTGGAACACCGCCCTGGTGCATGGCGGCCACTTGGAGTCCCGATGGGAACTTTATTTACGTGGGACGACGCAATTCTACGGTGGAGGAGTACTCAGTTCACAAGGCTAAAGCGGGCTGGCAACCGGAAAGACAACTTCGTTTCCCGAACGGTAGCGGCGCTATAAGTGCGCTCCGAGCGATGCCAAATGGCCGTCATTTAATCTGGTAAGTTTTTATTTTTGGTCTATGGTAATGTTGGTTAACTAACCAAGCCAGCGCATCACATGATATCCTCCGTCTTTACGACTTGAAAGATACGAATACGGCGAAACATTCGGTTCCGTTCTTGATTGTCCCGGGTCCGCCACGGGCAGGTGTGATTTCTCATTTGCATTTGGATCCTTCGGGGCGGTTTATGATTTCTACGGCGGGGACGAGGGGCTGGGAGGGCACGTCGACGGAGGTTTTGATTGGGTATGAAATTCGGTGTATTGGGTGATTTTGGGGTGATTTTGGGTGTTATGGGGTGGGTTTGGAGGCGGGCTTGGTGGAGTTGGGCTCTGGTTCTTTAGGTTCTGGCTCCTTAAGCTCCGGCTCTTTCGACTCTGGCTCTTTCGACTCCGACTCTTTAGACTCCGACTCCTTAGACTCCACTTCATCCCCCCGTAACCTCCAATACACCACGGTACTCGAAAACGTAAACGCATCATCCTGCGGAAACTCCACCATCCTCGACACCTCATGCATCTCCTTAATCCTCAACGGCTTCCTCGTCTTCGAACTCAACCGTACACTAAACAAATTAGCCTCTGAATAAACAAAACCTTGATCAAAATACTCACTCATCCCAACTTTCCCACCCCGTCCCAATAAACACTCCCGGAAGTCCCTTTTCTAACGCAAGGTCATATATCGGTGCATACAAATGCACCCCGAAAACCAAAGTTTCCTCATCCACCATGTCGAAACCCACCGGGCTCGGAACAACGGTATACCCTAACCCCGCAAGAAACTCCCCATCGGCCTCCGTAAAAGCCGGTTCCTGGAAGAAACACTCCACCCCTCTATCCCCCACTATATCCAAAAACGCCAAAACCTGCAAATGTGCCTTCCGTCTCGCCGCCCACCCGCCCGCCGCATCAAACGATCCAACACCCAAACAAACCGCCTTTTTGATTTGAATATCCCCCGGTAAAATCCCTTTCACCGCGCGGTGTACTTCCGAGAGGTCATACGCCTCTTTATACCCCTCGTGTGCTTTCCTGATTTCCCCAGGTGTACTCGTTGCCTCGGCTGGGCCCGCGGTCGTTTCCCGGGCTTGAAGAGCCTGGGTGGCGGCTGGTGGACGGCCGGCGCGGCGGGATTTCTTGGGGCGCACGGAGGTCCATTCGCTTGTCATTTTTGACTATGTAGGGATAAATTGGATAGTCACCCACCTGCGTCATTTTGAAATTTACCGCTTTAGGTCCACGGCAGAATTCTCACCGCCTTGGTCTTGATGAGCCGTTCATTCATCCGTCATTGACTGCCCATGAACGAAGGAACGAACAAACGAACGAACGAACGACAAAATAGACGGAATCCTACGGTACCAATCAACCCGCGGCTCTAGATCTCCCGCCCTTCACAATCACCCCATCCATCACAAAGATACCTCGTAGCCCGCCCCTGATTGGTCCAATGCCCCCGTATAAGCGCCCAGTCCAACCAATCACATGGCCGAACGCCCCGTGCAAATAACCAACCGCCATAACCTGCCCTTCTCACTCTCCCAGCGCTAACATGCTTAATATATCAACCCCGTCAGCATTCACCGTCCCCTCTCGCCTTCTCTCTCCATCGCCACTCCAAAATGTCCATCTCGCAGTCCCTCCTGACCGCCCTCGTGGCCCTGGCGACCTTCGCCTCCGCCCACATCGTCCTTTCCTACCCAGGAACCCGTGGTAACAACCTCATAACAAACGATAGCTTCCCCTATGGAATGCAATGGATGTACCCATGTACGTCATACTCCTCTCCTCCTCTTCAAACCCAAACTAACCCTCTCCAGGCGGCGGACTCTCCACCACCACCAACCGCACGTACTGGCCGACAACCGGCGGCGCCGTAGCCTTCCAACCCGGCTGGTTTCAAGGCCACTCTACCGCTCTTCTGCACATCAACCTCGGCCTCGGCACAGATGGTCCCGATAACGGCCCTATGAACATGTCCTTCCCCATGTTAAACAATGTCCAACTGATCGGGCCGTCAAACACGCCATACCCCGGCACCGTATGTTTCCCACAGGTCCCGTTGCCGACGAATATCTCGGTGAATGTGGGGGATAAGGCTACTATCCAGGTTGTTGAGTTGGCACAACATGGTGCCGCGTTGTATGCTTGTGTCGATATTGAGTTTGCTGCCCCCGGTGATGAGAAGATTGCCAAGGTTAATGAGTCCAACTGTTTCAACACTACCGACTTTGGCTTTGCAGATGTTTACACTATTACCGTTGATTCTGCGTCCGGCACAACATCATCTTCTGCTGCTGCTCCGTCGCTTGTTCCTATCAACTGGGTATCATGGCTTCCCGCCATTTTGATGACCACCTTGTTTACCGCTCTTCTGTAAATCATTTGTATGCTTCTTTTTGTTTGGGTTCAATTGGCGTTATTCCGGCGTGGCTACTTACTACTTCTTGTATAATTTATCATAATCATTCAAAACATTCTATTAATGCTTGCAACTGAAACAATCACTCCTCCAAACACTCTGATGCCAAATACTTGACTCTTCCTTCTGACGCCTTTTCCTTGGCATCAGTAACCCACTTCTTCCAGTCAGTTCCTTTTCCAGCCTTTCCAGCTCCGACCAGAGTACCAAGAGCAACAAGAGCTCTGTAAAGAACCTCATCGTCCGAATTGGCCTCAAGAATCTTCCCAAGAACCACAACAACACGTTCCTTCAAACTGCTAGCCAATGGCAATTTTCCGTCCAACACAGACAGATTAATTGCCAAGGTGGTAGCTGC
This sequence comes from Huntiella bhutanensis, assembly GCA_002018275.1. Lineage (NCBI taxonomy): Eukaryota > Fungi > Ascomycota > Sordariomycetes > Microascales > Ceratocystidaceae > Huntiella > Huntiella bhutanensis. Next base: position 136,566 of record MJMS01000035.1, on the reverse strand, counting down.
AATCTGCACATGTCTGTTGGTAATACCAATGCTCTCTCCTGAAATCCCAACAACCTTCTCCAAAACAGTGATCGCCTTCTCAGACTCAATCTCCATCAGTGCCTCACCAGCCTCCGATACAAACAAATTTGCCAATGTTCTAAGCGTCATAACAACACAGCTGGCATTGACCGCCTGTCCGCTTGGTGGGTTCATGGCCGCTTTGATAACAACGTCAATAACAGTCTCACCAGAGGAAGTCACGTACTCCACCGCAGCTGGATACCGCACCAAGAACCGAAGCATATCGAGACCCGGGAGAATCTCTGTATAATCCCATTCTGTTGCCACTTTGATAACCGTCTGAAGGTCAGTCGGATCAATTGGAACAGTACCTTCAATGCAAGGGCGCAGGTCGGCCAGCGCCTGTTCTTCTGTTGGGTTCAAGGCTTTGTCTTTGCGTCCAGCGCTAACCATAGTCTTGTTCGTCAGGTGGATCTTGTTGATCATGTCTATACACTTTGTTAGTACCATACCAATGCCAAAACTGCCATAAACACTTACTGTCAAACTTTCCGTTCAAGAGGTTGACATAGCTTTGCTGAGGCAAATGCTTAGCCGTGGGATTCTTGGGTGGCTCATTGCTATCAACATCCATAGCTTCAGTACCAGCCTCTGGTGGGCTTGGCCTGCTTGAAGCACCATGTGTGTTCTCATCCAAAAACTTGACAATCTTGTCTAGATATGTCAATGGCAACTCATTGTCCTCGAGGAACTTGCGAGCAGCCACAAACCCATTATCCGAAATGTTGTAAGCCAGCTTCAAAGGCGGCTTAGTGTCGTCAAAGTCAACATCAAAGACATAATCATACTCCTTGCCGTTGTACTCCGCCTTCCGAGGAGGGCTAGCACCACCACCGCCACCTGATGAGTCCACCACAGCTCCTACATGCTCCCACTTGCGAAGTGTACTGGACCATGTGTACGCCGCCAGTGAGCCGTCCGCGTGCTTGACTACCTGAACTTGACCATCCTTGGTTCCACTCTTGGTCTTCAAAAACTCCTCGCCGGGAACCTTGTCGGAATTGATTGAGTCCATTTGTTGACGGGGAATCGCTGATGCCTTGACCGCCTCCTCGAACAGCCGACTAGTCTCAGCATCTGCAAGTCTCTCCGTGCTTCTGGTGAATACTCTGGCAACGTGATCACTGGCACCAGTAACAATGTCGCCGGTCTTAGGGCACACTGAAACCGACCAAACACTCAGAGCTGGGTGCGTAATAGTCTGAATGCACTCAGTACCCTTCCAAATACGAGCTGTGCGATCTTCTCCAGCACTGACAAGCTCTCCGGTGGGAAGCGCTGCTACCGTGTAAACATAGCTGTCATGACCCAACAGTTCCGCCATTCCTTGGCCATTGAGCTTGTAAAGGCGAATCGATCCATCGTTGCTGGAGCAGGCAAAGTCAGCACCTGAGTCGTGGCCCGCAGGTAACTTGAAGAGACCACGGACGATGTCTGGGGTGTAAATAGTAGAGGCAGGTCGCAAGGTACCATCAACGGCCTTGGTCAAATCGAAAATACGGATTCTCTTGTCGGCGCAACCAGTGATCACTGTCTTCTCATCAAAGGCCAAGACAGCCCATACACTGAACTCGTGGTCAAGGAGCACTATAATTTAGGTTAATAATGTAGCCATGCAAACTCCAGTACAGTTATACTTACTAATCTCCGTCTCCCACTTCTTCGTAGACCACACACGGGCCTGGAAATCCCAACCTCCGGAAACAATAAACTCTCCATTTGGCGACACATCTAAAGTACAGATATTGGAAGCATGGCCGACAAGCAACCGCTCGGCATGATCCGTAGGATTCGACTTTGGACTGCGCACCTCGATAATAGCGTCTTTGCCACCTGAGACAACTAATCCATTGGGGTATTGTTCTGATGGTTTGATGTAGCTCACAGCATTGACGTAGGAAGGCCCTTGGCTGATTACGTTACTCTCAAAGTTGTTGGTTTGTGGGATCTTGTCCCAACGGCGGACGGAGCCATCGCGAGATGCTGTGAGGACGGTTTCGGCGGTAGCATAATAAACAGCTCGTACCTATAGCAATTGAATAGTTAGCTCATGTTTCTGTTGGAATATTGAAGCCCAATGGCTTGTCATACATACATCGGATTCGTGTCCAATAAGCTGGGATGACAGCTTAAACACCATGATGGAAGCTGGCGACAAAGCGAAGTGACGAACAAATTAGACAATTGACAAGAAATAGAAATCTGTGTTTGAAAATATATCACGAGACTGGTACAGTACAACGAGGCTGATGGGTTACAATCTGGGGTTATCTTGAAGAAACAAGTAACGCAGGTACGTGGTGAATAATACGAAATGGCGACGAGCGCAAAGCTGATTAATAATTAACACTGACAGGAGAGCGTCCTGATTACAACTAGTGAAGAAAGAAGGTTGAAATAAAATAAATAGCAAGAACCTAAAAAAAGACAAAATCTCGAATACGGTACCCGAAAGAATTCGGTAGAAGTTGCAGGATAAATAGAGAACTTGTCACAGTCGCAACGGGAAGGAGGGGCACATATGGCAGCCAAACAGCTGACGTAGTAGGTCACAGCATCATGGCGACCTGGTGTCACCCTGGTCGTTGTAGCTCCTCTAACAATGTTGGTGACTAAGCCCGGTGAAGGAGCACTCAACCCCACTATGGAGTCTTCACCGAGGCAGCAGCACGCCCCTTCATCGACGCTTTGGGCGTCTGCGCCGGAACATGTAACAAAGATCACAGCAAGAAGCTCTTACCTATCAATTGGGGAGACTACCTGTTTTTTTCTCACATAGAAAAGTCTAAGCGAGTTACGGATGTTGATATTTTGTCTCTGATTCTTGATTTCTCGAATTTCTCTTCCTTTTTTAACTCCTTGTTCTCTACATATCAATCCTGCCTCTACCATTGCCGCCGCGACACAGACGCATCCGCATTCTCTGTCTGCTTCTTTTGGTGTTCTATTTTCTGAACCCAATCCGACAATTGTCCTCTATCTCTCTCGACTGACGCTTTCCTCTGATCTCTGAAACGACATTGTCCTTGATTCACCTCTTCTTCACGACCTTGAACATCATCTCTCTAGTCGCATAAACAACTATACCCCGCCACAAGTCTCCAGTATAGACGGCTCATATTCATAGACTCGCCACATTGTTTGCTATTTTCACGATTTGTTACTAGTCGTACACTTGTCGCCAACTACTTTTATCTACGGCGCTTATTCATAACAACTTTCAACTACTATACCCTACTCTACATATCACAATGGCTGCCGAACAACCCCGCCAATATGTGCCATTGACGTGCCATGGTCACTCACGTCCTGTTCCTCACATTGAATTTTCACCTCTTGAAAAGGAGGAAGTCTATTACTTGATATCTGCTTGCAAGGGTTTGTTTTTTGTTTTGCAAAGGAAAGAAGTGTGTTTCTGACGTGGTGTACAGATGGTAATCCTATGTTACGCGATGGTCAGACGGGTGACTGGTACGTCTTTTCCATGCGACGTCGGGTATTTTCCTAAACTGACTCTCTATTTCTAGGATTGGTACCTTCATAGGTCACAAGGGTGCCGTTTGGCAAGCCCGTCTCAGTCCTGACTCGTCTAATGCCGCCACCGCGTCTGCCGATTTCACGGCGTAAGTGTTTCTCAAACAAATGTCTCCAATCCTACGTCTAACACAATCGACTACACAGCAAAATCTGGGACACACACTCGGGTACCCTCCTTTACTCTATCCAGCACGATCACATTGTACGCGCCGTAGCTTATCCTCCTGATAGTGCCGAACTTCTTGCTACCGGTGGTATGGAAAAGAAGCTCCGGATATTCGACCTCTCCAGCCTTGGCAATCCTGATGGCGCCGAAACTGCGTTGCAGGCGTCGCAGGGCTTTGAGATTGGTGCCGGTACTCATACATCCAACATCAAGTTTATCGTATGGACGAACGACGTCAATGTTGTAGTGACAGCCTCTGATAAGACGCTGCGGTGGTTTGATATCGCCGAGCGGAGTTTGATTCATTCAGAGGTTCTTGACGGCGAGATCAAGTCTTGCGAGATGGTTTCCCTCGCTCCTTCGTACACTGACTCGACTGATATTGGTGGTGGCCAACCCGTCTTGTCGGTTGCCGCGGGAAAACATGTCTACTTTTGGGGAGGAAACCGTGCGCTAGATGAGCTCAAGCGGATGGATGTTGGTTTCAATGTGGCCAGTGTTGCGGTGGACCTCAAGGGCCGTAAACTCGTAGTCGGCATGGACCCTGGCACTTGGGCGCAGGTTTTGGACTGGGAGGACGGCAAGGAGCTTAGTAAGTCATTTTTCTCATCCGGTATTTACCATAACGTACTAACCCCACTACAGCCACACACAAAGGTCACCACGGCCCAATTTGGAGCATTGCCTTTTCTCCCGATAACAAGCTGTACGCTACAGCATCCGAGGACGGAACTATCAAGCTGTGGAAGAACTGCGATGGTGAATATGGCTTGTGGAAGGGCACGGCGGATAAGTCTACAGAGTAGAATACCGTAGACGAATCCAATTACGCTGTGTCTCCCAGTGACTCAGCTGTAGCCGTGGCCGACACTTTGTTTGATGGCAGCCAAGGAATTCAACCCCACACCCAAGCTGTAATCTCGGGTAAGGGAAACGCTGTAGAGCGCGAGGGCTCGGGCGGAAGTTCTAGCAGTCAGGGAAGCGGAAGCAACGGAGGCAGCACTCGGTCTCGGGGATCTCGCGGTGGCAGCAAACGCAATCGAGGACCCAAAAAGAGTGACAATGCCATGTCCAACTTGTCAGTATCGGGAGGTCAGCGGTCTGGATCTGCGACTCTGTTGGCAAGCTGGAGATGATTCCTAGTAGCTATATTTACATGGACGTTTAATATCGATTTGGATTGTTGTTTGTTGACATGAATCAGAAAACACTGATGATGATATTTAATGCAAAAACTGAGGACAAGACAAAACAAAGTCCAATGAAAACACAAAAAACGCCGCCCAAATTATGAAAAGATCCTAAACCCTTATTTATGAAACAGTCTTTCCGCCACAATCTGGAATGGTAACACCATCCTTCAAATTCCTATTCACATCAAACAAGCCCCACTGATCTTCCCACGCCTTTCCTGCGGTATTGAACCGCGCCTTCCACGGCTCATCAAATGCACTGAACCAAAAGTAGTTGGTCCCATTGGTAAGCGCATCACAAACCCAGTCCTCCAAGAGGACATTAAGGCCATCGATAGACGCCACACTACCATCCGTGTCATCGCACGAAGTGACGCCCGAAGCACAGTTAGTGCCGCCCGAGGTAGGCCAGCCAATTTCACTGATGATGTTGTCTTTTGCATCGGACTTGAAGAAGTCGGTGTTATGCTCGGTGAAGAATGAGTAGGTCCAGTTGGCGGCGTCGGCGTAGGTTACGCCGCCGAAGAAGGGGTGGATGTTGGACATGATGACGTCGGATTTGGAGGCGAGTGACGAGGTCCATTTGTCGCCGAGATCGCTGGTGCCGACGGGGAGGGAAAGGGATTTGGAGGTTAGGTTTGTGCGGACAGAGGCCATGAGTGTGCCGAGTTCGGTTTCGGTAAGGTCCTCACGGTATAGAGCCTCGTTAGCGATGATGAGACCTTCAAAGGGGGTGTCGCCGTAGGTATCGAGGATGGTCCACATTTGCTCGAGTTGGCGGGCGTTGGTGGTTTTGTTGGTATCTTGCCAGACTCCAAGCCAGACTGTCATGGTGGATGAGATGCCGAGGTAGTCGAAGGCTTGAAGGATCATTTCAGTCTGGTTGCAGTCGGTACCGTAGACACGGACGATGTTGGTGAGCTGCGAGAGAACGGCCATGTCCCGGGTGATATTGTTCTGCGATGGGGGATCGGCGAGACAGTCGGGGTATTGGGTGTTCATGGGGGTGTAGTCCATGCCGGGGAAAACCTTGTGCAGGTTCTTGTTGTTAAGGAGAGCCTTGATTTCGGCCGAGTCCTTGGTGAGGACGCCATTCTTGTCTGTGTCGTCGGAGGCGCTAGATCCAGTTCTATTGGAGCTAGAGCTATTGTTCTTTTTGCCTTGCGGATGGTTGGCGAAGTAACCACCGAGGACACCTCCCAGAATGGCGCCGACAGTCAGTAAGGTGAAAGTGATGATGATGAACCACTTCCAGCGCTTGCGATTCTTAAGTTTGGTCGCTGCTGACTTTTCCGACAGCATGTGAGTGTTGAAGCCGGCGGCGGCGGCTGTGTCCGACATTCCCTTCACGCCCTCCGGTGACCCATAAGCAGTGGAGCGTTCGGAACCGGACCCTGAACCACCACCGGGAAGTGCATTCATGGCTACTGCACCGCCCATGGCCGTAGCTGCCTTGACAGAAGGCGCAATACTATCACGCTTCTTGTGCAAGTTGATCATGGAGCTGCGGCCACTGCGATGGTAGCTGATGCCGTCGTCGCCGTCATCGGCGATTAGTTGTGGATTGACCTCGCCCAGACGAGGATCGAGAGATCGTGCCGATGCATAGTTGGAGTAGTGGTCGTCTTGGAAAGGGTCTCGTAATGAACTGGCAGAGCGAGAGGCACGAGACTGTGAAGCTGAACGAGACGAAGAGCCAGCGACTGAGCCGTTGAGTCTTGGTGGAGGGACCATGTCGAAGTCTTGGTGCAAAGGAATGTTGGGCCCGTAAACGGGAGAGGGCGGGGATGCTGCGGGATAACTATAATCGTTGGGTTCGGCATTCGATACGTATGCAACTGAGGGGCCGCTGGTGTTACTGGCGTGGCTGTTGCGGTTGGATTGGGGGTCCGCGGCGGCCACGGCTCTTAACTGCGGGTTGCTCATGGCTGATGCAGAGCGGGGTGGGCCAAAGTAGTCGTCGAATTTAGGGGGTGTTTTGTTTAAAGTGTCTGGCTTGCAAATGGATGTGGCGGCGGCAGGGGATGAACAACCTGGAAGCCGTGGTGGGGGAGGAGGTGGCGGCGGCAGGGGACGACCGACTAATGTTCGATGAGGCGATCTAGTGGGTGACGAAGGCGTTGGACTTGTACTGGGGCTAATAGCGAACTCGTTTCCAAAGGGGTTCTGGAGACGACCAGAATATGGGAGACCTCGGCGATGGTCAATGTGTGATTTTTCAGGCGACTCTGAGCGGGACCTTGGAAGGGCAAACTTGGAATCAGGATGCAAGCCGCGGGCTCTTGTGGGCGATGGCTGACGTTCAACGTTCAAAAAGTTTGTGTAGCCGTGGCTGAAGCCCTTGTTTGCGGCTTCGACTTTTCTTGCACGGCGGCGTTCTTGGCGTTCCTGTTCACGAAGAGCCTCGCGTTGTTGGAGAAGACGTTCCCTGCGTATCTGGCGTTGTTGACCTCTTGAGATACCGGGCGAGTGGGAAGGAGTGTCTGGGCCGCTGAGTATAGATGATGGTGCTGGCGAGTTGGTGCGGACTGGAGTGAGCGATCGAACTGGCGATGCTGGGTTATGCGAGTAATTAGGGGCTGTTGGATCGAGGGCGTAAAGATCGTATAGCGATGGTGATCGATTATTAGTTTGTCTGGAGGATGCTGATGGAGATGCTGATGATGCTATTGGCAGTGGTGATTGTCGACTAAAAGAGTGAAAAGACATGACGACGAAAGAAAAACAGCGAGACCGTCCGTCACTTTGATTATATTGGAGGGGGGTGTAAACAAGTTTGTTGGTGGTCTGTGGTCTGGGTGTGAGGTCAGTGCTCTGGGTGTGCGAATAAAGACACCGGTAACGGTAACGGTAACGAGGTTTCTGCGGGGATCAATGGGCCAAAATGCACCATAACGGCCATACCACACACACAAGGCGACCAGCAGTATGAATTCAACCAAGGGAGACTTACAAAGAAATCTAGGGGATCTCAATATCCGTCAGAGCCAGCTGCGTACAGCGGAAGGAAAGGTCTCTGTCGATGTTTCTGTGCATGGTTAGTTTCAAAGATATTCATCGTTTGTGTGGCCATCCATTTCATCCAGAGTAAGCTCTCCAAACTCACTGCCATTTCGCTTTTTTGTGTCTTGGCCCTTCTGTGCCGTAAAAAATTCATCTCGCACACACCAGGTAGTCTCCTCCGTCACCAGCGACCAAATGCGCACCGGGCACCGTCTCTAGGGCGGACGGGCTTACTTGGGCGAGTTTTTTGACTACTAGATCATTGACCTGCAGTCTACAATACTGGGCCGCACACTTGCGCTGAATCCCTCCATAGACGGCACTCCTTCAGAAATCCAACATCCACTCTGGCATCAACATAGAGTAGGATGGTGGCAAAGGTAGCGTAGCTGTGTACGAGTGAATTGATCGGTTGCAGTGTGGCGTGGCTTTGTTCAATTTCAGTACTCGTGTAGTAGTTTGTATCCAATAGTGGCGGACCCTCTGTACCTAAGCAGCCAATATACAGACCTCACTAGAGACCTAGGGAGACAACAACCGTAAGTCTCCTTTTTTCCAGTGGGTGTGCACCTGTCACTCAACCATGGGCAAACTGCCTCAGAGGGATCCCTTCATAGGTGCCATTAACACAGTGAGTACGAGCATACAGTTTTGGGTTGGTGGCACAAAGACGTGACACTCTGTGCACTATGCAATACACCAGATACCAAAACACAAGACTATGACGAAGTTGAGCGAGCATAACCGACTTGATCCGAGACCCATGGAAAAACGGCAACAAAAGCGTCAGTAAAACGCTTGTCGAGACCCCACCAACAGGGCAGCCTGACGAACATCTCGTATTTTGTTCAAGGAATCTGACAGAACCCATGCTCAAGTAAGACATAACCCAAAGCGACTTTGATGCCATTGATACCTGATCGTTGTTGCCACAAATAGCCGGTGTTTCTTTTCTGAAAAAAAAAACAAAAGAGGGATGCCTGCACTGCCTCTTCGTTTCTAACAGATTTACCCGTATTGTTTGATCGCAGACATCGATTTACTTTCTCCGGTTCCACGGGACAAAATACCGATTCTCAGGGTATGTATGCAGGAAGTAAAGAAGAAAAAAAAAGGCTGGGTTATACATGACCCTATCGCCACCAGTCGTCGTAATCTTCTCACCATGTGTAACGTGGCGACACTTTAAATTCATCGACTGATGATGGATTCACAGAGCTTGGCTAACTTTAACCATATTACTCACGTCATTTAAATCTTGATCAAGATGCAGAGGCAAACAGACCTAAACCTGCCAACGTTAAGCTTAAGCAAGGTTTGTCCAACAGGGCAAGACCAACTAACTCGGATAGGTCAAGCCCCTACCAAAAAGCGTTTCAATGATCCAGGAACCACCTTTTTTAGAGGGGTCCTAAAGCCAACTAAACTTTCTAGCCAGGGCTAAGCAAACAACTAAATTTGCCAGCAGACGGCCCATAAATAGCGGGAAAAAAGGGTAACGCCTCAATCCCACTTGAGACCTTGTGCAGTCCGCTTTCACAGCTCCATAGATAAATATGTAGTCCATACCATAAATACCCGTACATGGCCCCTCTGGCTTACATACGGGATTGAGGGCATTAGGAAGTAATAGCAGCCAGCGACCGACAGCTTACCAGGCGCAAAGCCACCATCCCATGGATCCTTAGCGAGGTAAAATGCACCATCCAGTCAATCAGGGGGCTTCCAACCAACTTACTGATTCCGTCTTTCAGCCCGTTTGTCCCTCAGGAACCGGGAAGACAATAAATGACGTAAGGAGTCGTCGGTATCTCGGGTATCGGAACGATAGAGATTCTTCTATCGCGGCGTATAATCGATATTCTTTGATCGTTGTCGAGGATTTCCACAATAATAGTAAAGTTAGATTCACCGATGTGAACCTCCGATTACTCTATCCAGTCGGCAACAAGGACACCCCAAAAGTCGATGGAACAAACTATCGTATGTATGAGAAAAAAAACACGAGTGAATTGTTTGAAAATCTTGGTGGGTGGGTAGTAGTAACACAATGATGTCTATAAAAATCGGCAATTGCCAAATGAGGACGAGACAGAGAAGATGACTGGAAATAAGAACGACGTAGGTAAAGTCTTTTTTTGTGAAGAGTTTTGGAAATCGTGAAGTCGTTGTAGATATATTAATGGGGCTACAGGAGGTGATTTACTTGGACTTTGATTGATTTATTACAATCCAGACAACGTAATTGTTGACATTCTTCCGATGACAACACGAAGAATGTACACTCTATATACATGAAGCGTTGCCAGGTCACGGGAGAAATGCTCATTTACCTGGTCGTTCGTGACATTATATCCATCTGGAATGTAAATCTAGGTGATTTCTCGTAACAAAGAATGCATGTGATCATCACCACCAAAGTTATTCCATACAACCCTTGCAAACCCTACCGTTTCTAAATTTGGGAGGTGTGTAATTTGTCCCTGGTTGTTTATTTTCCTAGACGCAAACAAATAATCCGCCCAGTCAACAAAAGCCGTCTGACAAAAGTCACCAAGTTTGAATGCAGATGGCCCCTGTTATTGAAACAAGCCTTTTTAAACAAAACATGGTTTGTGGAAGATCTGAAAACGGCGGATGGATAATGGCTGAATGCGGGCTTATCCATTGTATGTAGTTGTTAGACTCTCCCAGGAGTGGCGGGTACAGAGAAGATTAGAGAGCCTTTGTTTTCTCTTTTCACAGTGTCAATGGATGGGGAAACACCTCTGGACATACACACATATGTACACAAACAACCCAAGTGCATATGCAGAACACAAGAAAGGCAGGTTCTTTGTATGTTGCCGGCCGAGCGGGTGGTTGACCGCTTCCAGACGATGCGGGTAGATGGAGTTCCGGTGGGTTATGCAAAGCCAGGTCCTGGGTCTTTCCACAATTCCAGTTATATACATAGATACATACAACATTCTGATATCCCACACCCAGCCAGAGCCGCAAAGACATCCAGCATGTCAGTAAGTTACCCCTTTGCACCTGATAACCTCGCAGCCAAACCAGTATTTCCCACAAGCCACCACGGTTGTGCGATATCTCTGATGCAATACAGTATGTACCTTCGATATTGGTGAGACCATGCTTTAGGAACTCGTATGCCCATTCACGTTACAATACATTGTTGTACGACTTCTTTTTAAGATGGTACGCGCAAGCTCTTTTAGGGGATTAAATGTTTGCGACAGTTATATGTCGTATGCCGATGATGATATCGAGGGTATGTACATAGGTGGTCGGGTGGCGTGGGAATGCGTGGGTATGATCTACATGATACTGTTAGACATAGATAAGCACTTGTCAACCGGTTACTGGATCATCTTAACTAGAACCATCTAAGATTACCATGTCCCTTGATAGGAGTTTTCTGACCAATCCAATAGATATAGTCCATCAACTACTGAATCATATATCCTCATCATAATGTACATACGTACGTACGTACTCCGGCCAACCCATCGGGTATCAAGGCTAACTACATCTGCCGTACCCCCATCCTCGTCAAGACTTCCCACCATCAAAGACAACCAATTCATGAGTTAAACCACATCAATTAAGTTACATACAGACATACAAACCCCCTCCAGTCTCAAAACCCACTAAAAAAACTGAACAAGAGGTATCAACAAGAAGAACAAACCAACCCAACCCAACCTACCACCACCTTACAAAGCCGCCCGAATACCATTCTGCCCCGCCGCCAAAAACTTAGCCTTATCGACAAAAAGCGTCTTACTCTTCGCCATCGCCACAATCCAAGACCAAACCCTCCACGAGCCAACCTGCCCCGTGCCCGACGACTTCCCCAGCGAAACAAACATCATAATCCCACTACTAGGAGCGTAACTCTTCAGTCCCGATTTCCCCTGCAGCACAAGATCCAGATTTCCCCATAGATGGGCGACTTGCGGGTCAACACGGGTAGCTTGGTTATTCTCCAAGTTGGAGATATCACCGACGGCCCAGACGTTGTCGCGCGCCGACGTCTGGAGGGTTACCTTAGTCTTGACGTATTTCTTATCGTCGAGGAAGGACGCCGGGATGAACTCTGAGTTGGGTTTACTACCACAAGCAGGAATAACAACGTCAGCCTCAAGAGGGGTTGGCGCGCCCCCGTTCGTCTTAATGGTTCTCGCTTCCCCATCATACTCCGAGTTCACAAGCACCTCGACCCCCAAATTCTTTAGCGTATTCAAAGCCGAGTTCTGCGCCGACGTGCCAAGACTAGGCAGGATATTCCCCCTCGCCACCAACTTGATAGCCTTCGTCTTCCCATACTTAGCACCCAACTCCGCCGCCGTCTCACTTCCCGTAGCACCCGCCCCAACAACAACAATAGTCTTGGCCTTCTCCACGCGGTCCTGCAGCTCATGAAGCGAGTCGACAGTCGCCTTGTACCCTTCATTAAGCGTCTTGAACGGGAACCCCGCCGCCTCCGAGGTACCCGTGGCAATAACCAACTGGTCATAAGTCAGTATAGATTCCTCCCCAGTAGCAACCGACCGGACAACAACCGAGTTAGCCGCATCATCCAAACTAACAGCCAGCGCCTCCACAAACTCAAATGACCCCGCAGGATACTGTTCAAAGCCCGCCTTCAAATCGGTAAACAGCTTATCATCGGCCAACTCCCCCTTAACAATACCACGCACGGCAGCAAAGTTCCAGTAAATATACGAACTAGGCGCCACAAGAGTAACCTTTAAATCAGACACCTTTGCCAGTGTATGTTTAAGAAGCTTATGAGCGGTAGAAACACCGGCGAAAGCGCCACCAAGAATAACAACATGAGGCATCTTGAATATAAAAACTCCTGTTAAACAAAGAAGAAAAAAAAGGGTTCGTTCGGGTTCCCTAATGAAGCTATAAAAAAAAAAAAAAAAAAAAA
>MJMS01000035.1:0-123585 GCA_002018275.1 Huntiella bhutanensis | reverse complement strand
AAAAAAAAAAAAAAAAAAAAAAGGGATCAAGACAAGGCTGAAAATCACGATCAAAGCCAAAATAGACAAATGTAACAGACACTCGCAATCCACTAAAAATAAGGCAACAACCACCAGGAAACAACCTTCTTTATATACCCGTGTATACCAACTACCTGTCTCAATCTCAATCTCACTGACATCCCCACCGGACCCAGTAACTACCCCAGAAACGCACCTCCCCATCAAATCGGAAGCCCGATGCAGCAACGTCCTTACATGCCCAGCCTAATGCTATGCATTCTCGCCTATCCGGCAAACCCATTGTAGCGCGCGCGCGCGCGCGAATTGACAAACATGTCCGGCAGGAAGGGACAATTCTAGATGTACGCTAGAACCCCATTATTCAGCATACGTATATCTATACGACTACCTGCGGACCGGACGGAGCAATTATACAGCGGACCCCGTGTTTGCCGTGGTCTATATGTATCCCTTGTCATGCGCTTGGCTATATTCTGACATGCGCTACCATGTCGGCGGACAGATTTGTCCCGATCTACCTAATTAAGATGGCGCAACCCCGTGATTTTGTGCAAAATTTAGCCGCTTTCCACCGTAGACCGCTCAGCATATAAAAGTCAATGTTGTACACAAAAAGTCGCCGAGAAAAATGTATAATTATACTATCGTAAGATACTACCGCTTCGACACCAAAAACAAAAACAACGAGACATCAGTGATGTGCTCTACCAGGCCTGATACGGCCAAGAACTGACAAAGGAAAGTGGAAATGCAGCCGGCGAGACATAGCCGATGGTAATCGTTACAATAAAAAGCAAAAAAAGAAAACAAGTCCCAATCCCGTCCCAAAAACCAATGTAATAAAAAACAAATGTCACACGCTCTAACGCTGACGAGAACACTTCATGAAACCATCATGAACAAAATAACCCAAAAAGAAAAGGAAAGCCTAATGTCTGTGTTACAGAACTTGCTGTCATACACCACATAGCCTCTATTTGACCCAAAATCATTGGGCGTTTGCCTTAGGCCGGAAGACGGTGCTTCTCCTCACGAGGGCCATTCATCACATTAACAATGCGCTCTGTCATGCGCGCGGCCCAAGGATCGACATGAGACGTCCACAAAAAGGCCAGGAAGTACACAAAAGGAATCCAGACGACAAGACACATGGTAAGATGCCCGTGGCCAGGGTACTTGGAGTAGTTGTAGATGGTGTTTCCATCATCATCCATAGTGTTCTCGGGGTAGTTAAAACCGTAAACCATCCAAACAAGCAGACTGCGCTCAAGGAACCCGTGAAGCAGGTAAACTGCAAACGAAACCTTTCCGAGCCACAGGAAGTACCGGTTTGAAAGCATATCACGAAGACCAGGAGCAAAGTGCAAGCTAAGCGCCATCAGAACCAAGTTAATCGTAGATGAGAAGCGGTGCACTTCGGCTCCATTGGGGGTGACACTACCAACCATGTGGCCAATGTTCTTAGCCCATTCCTTCTTTTCCGAGCCACTCTCGGGGTAAGATCCAAGCCAGAACGAGATAAAGAAGAGGATGATAGACAACACATGGCCGAGCTTGCGGTTACGGTTAACGAACTCATTGGCAGGTCCATGGTTGTGCAGGTCGGAAAGGAAAACACCAAAGAATGCGGGCATACCGAACACGCTGTCTCCTACGGCCCAGAAGTACGAGAACATAGCAAGCGACGAGAACATGCGCCATTTGGGTTGCATATGAGCGGTAGCAAGCATAAAGACGTATACCTGCATTGAGGCCTTCAACAACGGCATCAAAGTCCACTGATTGGGCTCATACTGATTTCCTCCCTTGGTCCAAGTAGTCATAAGGTTGCGTAAGAGATCATTGATAGCATGAGTGAATGTAGGCGAATAGTTAGTAACGGTATCACGTAACCACCGGCTATCACAATGCTTAGTAACGTTGAAGGCACCGAGTTGCGAGAGGAACCAAATTATGATTGTCGAGAGAGTGGTTGGCAAGATCAACCGGGGAACACGACGGAGGGCCGACTTGCCCATCGAGGTAAAGGCAGCTTCCTGGTTACCCTGTCTACTCAAACGAATGGGCTTCAGGGCACAGACATATCCCGTAACAAACGAGAAGATGGCAACGCCGAGACGACCTTGAATCCATACACGGACGATAGGAAGCTGGAGAAAGCGTGTGGTTTCGGTACCCTCGGCGACGGTGCCGAACAAGTCATGGTCGAATGCCCGGGCCAGATGTGTGATGACAACTGATGCGGAAGCAACTCCACGTAAACCCTATAGTTGGAGAAAAGGGAGTGTTAGTGTTTAGCCTCTTTGGAATACGAGAGTCTGTGCTGAGCTTATGTCTAACTTACGTCAACCCACTTCACGTTTCCTTCCTTTCCGATAGCCATGGTGAAGGATTCCGTATTGAGCTTAGAATAGCTTCAATCAAGTGGAACAAATGGTAGTACAACAAAGACAATTTGTTGGAAGAGACGCGTGGCCAAACAACTTGTTTCTGATCCAATCAGACACAAGAGGCGTTTTTGTTGTCTTTAATGTGTACAGCTGTGTTGTAATGTCGATGCCGGTCCGACTGTATTGTGTGAAAGATTTCGTGTTTTGAGTATGTAAATAGGGTCGCTGATATAGCGAAAAGAAGGATGCTTAGGGAGCGAAAGAGTAAGATGGATAATGTACAAGTATTATCCAAATAAGAATCGATTGATAACGAACCAGGGGGGTGTATATTGACCGAAATGAAAAACAGCCCTGGATGTTATGGTCGAGAAATTTTGAATCGAGAAAACAGCACGTGAATCAAGAACAAGATAGTGTACAAAGGTTTGAAAGTAAGATCCAGAAAAGGAAGTTGCGATGAAATGTTGCAGAGGAAGGAGAAGTCGTAACAGGTCTATAAGTATGTAGTTTCCGAAAACGAATTTAACGGTGTTTGAGGGTCGGAAAAGCGGCAGTTGTAAAATCAACGTTACAATGAGTGAATAATAGTATGTAGCAAAGCGAAGGACAGGACGTAATGACAGAACAGGCTCGTAACCAAACAAGCCAAACAAGCCAAGCAAAAGGAGGTTTTGGCTACTGTAAGAGGCGGTATGGGTAGGAGAAGAAAAAAGACAATCGGGCTTAGACAAGAAAACGGGGTTGGGTTACTCTATATATCAATTTTTGATAATCGCAGTCTAGGTTAGGAGAAGACAAGATGCAGGAGAAGTTGTGTTCCTGGAAGGTGTGGCGTTAAAATGGGTAAGCTTGCGTGGTCCGGCTCGGTGATCGTCGAGGGGGTGAGCGGAGTCAACTAGTCTCTGGTGGAAGGAGGATCTTGGCTGGTTAACGCTGGGATGTCTATGGAATGAAAGCGACGGTTTGGTAAGAGCCCACGACGCGAGAAGATTACTCCGGTTGTAGTGAAGCAAATAAAGGTGATAGAAAGCCAAGACTTGGGCACGGAATAAGAATGGACGTCCCACTGGTTTTATGTATGTGTATGGTCTCAAGCAGAAGGAGGCAAACCAGGCCGTTCGCCATCTTTTACCTCCACATTCAACGTCAAGGAGACCATGTCTGGCTGGGACAGCCCCATTTGTGTCTTGTGCCAAGCCCGCCATGCCGGAACAAACGGCGTCAGACCCTGGCCACGACGAAAATATGGGGGGTCCACTGGCCAGCAAGTCCAATATCATAATATTGTATCACAGAGGCCCGCCGGCTGCGGATGCAAGGGTTGTGTAGTACGCCAGTAGGTCTATTGCAAAAGTCTTGTGACATGTATTGTCGGGAATCCAGCAAGTTTATAGGAGTTTGAATGGCTAACGGAAGAAGAAAATACACCACAAAAAACGCCAAGTTGTGATGGACACACGGCACACTAGACAGCACATATGAATTTAGAGACAACCAAGAGCTCGGAGAATAGGCGGGGCCAACGGACTTGACTAGGATTTACGTTATACTTATGTACAGTACTAGCTCTAAGAAAGTTGTTACGCGTGGGGTCAGAAGGGGCGACATATGAAGAGAAGGGGGCAGCCAACAACGTTAGTCAATCAAGCAGGAGAATGCAATCCAAAAGGCAGTCAAAACGGCAGTCAAAAGCCAGCCGGGAAATAGAGGCATCCTAGTTAGTTGGTGGATCAAAAGAGAGGATCAGAGGAGGAGCCCCGCTGGTGGATATGACAGGTGCATTAGTTGCGTCATGAGATGAATTTGCCACGGCAGGTGGAAGTTTGTTACTTTATGATGCGGCAGTGTAGGAAACAACGAAGGAGCGAATGAGCCACACTCTCAACCGGCAGTCCTCTTTGATATATGAACGAATGTGGCTTACTTCGTTTCTCGTAACATATCCGGCAAGTACATACATATGTAGGTATACGAAAAACAAGAACCACAAGTACTGCTTAAAGTATTTCTTGAAACACAACTTTGGCCTTATTCTTCCTGTGGCGTGCTTACTTTTCTCATTTTCCACATGTGCCCGAAGCAGCTGATTTGTTTGTTTTCATCCCAACGGCAGCCGACCGGAACAAACCCTCGCTAGTTAATTTTCCTGGTTCGCTCGCATCGCATCTTACAGCTTGACATGTTTGTTCACTAGACCGAAGAAAAAAAAAGAATACGTATGTACATACAACCTGTACTTATTCACATCGTCATAATAATAATAAAAAAAACAAGCCTTGGTAGATCCCCGTTCGGCGCTACAAACTCGTTCTTATATCTCTATGCACAAGCAAGCAAACAATCACCCAAAGTGGTCCCCATTGTTTCTAATGATCGAATGTCTGTAGGGGCTGGGAATTCTAACAAGGTTTCCCCATTATTCGCTCTGCCTGCCGCCTTCAATTGACTAATCCCATGTACCCTAACCCTACAATCAAGTCACTTAAAGGATTGCACTGCGATAATCATTTGGAGATTTGGTTCGGACAATTAGCCGGTCAATATGCCAAACACATCACCAAGTGGAGAAAGGGGTTAGCCGAGCTGTCGAAAGATCAACATGTGCGTTAACAAGTTGGACTATTTTGTTCCCTATGTACCAGGCAATATTACTGGACATAAACCTGTATCAAAATGAGAATATCCAGTGTATCCAAGGGTCACATACAGGTTCAATAAGGCGAACTGTGTATCCCTCAAAGACCAAAAAAAAACCTGCCCTTCTTTTCTCTGAAACAGCCATTTAGCCCCGTAACACCGTCGACCTTGATACTGTCCAAGGAATGTCCAGCTATCAAGATTCCGACGGGCCCCTGGATTTGTTCTGTATGACCCTTATATTGGAACAAGATAACCCCAGGATATTTTCGCCGGCCGACTGAATAAGGCTTGGATTCCAGTTTATTCATGCAAGTGCATTCAAGAAACGCAAGCAGCCGCCCATTGTCCGGATGGAGGTTTGGCAAGAGGAAAAGACGACAGCACATGCGTGTGCATAATAGTTTAAATTAATTCATGTTAATCTGAATAACCAGGAAGTTTTATGTTCCCCACTCCAAGGAGAGCTGAGATTTCGACTTGTGGAAGTTGAAACAAACTAAAGCAATGATGGAATATCCCAATTCCTGCTTTAGTGGCGGACTATGTCGATCGATAGTGCCTGTTTAGGGTGTTATGAGCCGACGAGGTGAGGTTGGGAAAAAAATTATCCAGCTGAGGAGATGGTCTTTATAAGAGCTTTTTGAAGTCGGTGTTGATATACACAGGCCTTCATAGCTCAGTTGGCAGAGCGCGACACTAGTAATGTCGAGGTCAGCGGTTCAAATCCGCTTGAAGGCATTTCCTTTTGCTAGTCTAGCCAGAGCTTGACTTTTTTGGTCCGGAGTGCACTGGGTACCTGTGTGGCTACGGCCCGTGATTTCAACCCCTCTTTGGTTAGGGTTTCGTGTATAATATTTTGACGTCATGGCAATAAATGTCACATAAAATGTACAACCACGGCAATCATCTTATGATTGATAGAGTGTGGTGACACCCGTTGAAAAGTGCTTGGTGCTTCGTTTATTAGTGTAAGTCGCGCAAGATTACGCCATTATCGCGGGGACGTGTTTGGATGTGGTACCCTCGATCTTGGTACTCTATAGTACTTGACTGTGCCGAGTGTCTGCCAATCGGACCGGGCCGACTTGGGAAGTTGTGATGGTTGGTACTTGCAGATTTTACTGTGACGGAGAATCAAACGAACCATTCATGGGGCCATGTTATTGTGTTCTTTTACAGGATGATGACAACATGAGCCGTATAGGTGGAGTCACTGACGCATGTGGATTTATGAGTCAAGAGCTTGACTAGGAAAGAGTATGCGTAAGACGGATGAAGTGTATAAAGGAACAAGGCTGCTCTGGAACTGAAGAAACATAACAATCGTCTAAGCTATCAAGAACATCTTCTAATTTTCTTCGTATCACCCTTTAGATCCCGATTCTACTGTCTGTACATCTTGAACCAGACATCGAACGGATTACTTCCTTTACAGAAAAACCTAACAACAAAAAACACAACGCCAAACCTTTGATATCCTACTAGACGAAGCCTTTCAAGTCAGTACAAAAGACACCTTCACGACACCAATACCTATCTACTACCACCTACAAACATGTCTCTCGCCCGTCGTGCCGAGCCGATTGCCCGCAAGACTCCCTTGACTAAGATATGGGAAGTCATTGGCGATGTCTGGCATCCAACTCAGAACCCGTCGGGTTACGTCTCTCTTGGCGTGGCCGAAAACACTCTGATGCACGATCGCAACACGGAGAAACTGCCCTTACCCGAAGACGTGGTGTCCCACGACTTTACGTATGGTGACGGCCCGAGTGGATCATTCCGCATGAAGAGGGCACTAGCAGCGTTCCTTAACCGTAAACACAGCCCCATCACTCCGCTTTTGCCAGAGCACATTGCGGTGACAAACGGATGTTCGGCGGCGATTGAACAACTTAGTTGGGTGCTGGCGAACCCCGATGATGTGTGGCTGCTGGGTCAGCCGTACTATGGTACGTTTGTACCGGACCTCGGGCTTCGGGCCATGACAACTGTGTGCCCTGTGGCATTTGGAAAGATTGATGCGTTTTCTATGGATGCCGTAGCTGTATACGAAGCGGCAATCCTTGCGAACCAGGCCCAGGGCAAGAGAGTTGCTGCCATCATGTTGTGTAACCCCCACAATCCTCTAGGGCGTTGCTTCTCCAAAGATACTTTGATAGGTATGATGAAGTTGTGTACCAAGTATGGTGTTCATCTTGTATCGGATGAACTTTACGCCTTTTCGATCTGGGAGAACCGGGTGGACACGGAGTCTACTCCGGTTGGTTTCACTTCGGCTCTTTCAATTCCAAATGATGCCGAGATCGACCCAAGCTTGGTACATGTGCTTTGGGGTATGTCCAAGGACTTTGGCGCGAATGGAATCCGCGTTGGTGTTCTGATTGATCAACACAATGAGCCTCTCCGATTGGCATTGAATGCGACATCGCTGTACTCGTCAGTATCTGTTCTTCCATCGATCATGGTATGCAAGATCTTTGAGGACAATGAATGGGTGGACAACTACCTGGCAGAGAACAGCCGTAAACTAGCGGCCAGATTTGAGATAGTGGCACACTGGGCGAAAGATGCGGGCATCGAATACACTAAAGGAGCCAACGCGGGTTTCTTCATTTGGGCCAAACTCAGTGATGTTTATTTGAAGCATCACCCGGAGAGCAACGGATCGGAAAATGTAACTGATGAGATTAGCGAGCGCCTCCTGGGGAACCGTGTGTTTTTGGCTAGTGGGAGTAACTTTGGAGCGGAAGAGGCGGGGTGGTTCCGCATTATTTTTGCGGTGGATGAGGTTGTCTTGAAAGAGGGTCTACGGAGAATTGAGGTGACTCTACGTGGTGAAAAGGCTTAGGTTGGAGATTTGTTGGTTGCTTGTTGATGGCTTCGACTTGTAACTTGCATGGGGTTTATTGATATTAGTATGTATTATTTAGTATAGTTTTGTTTTGCTAGTATACAATGCAGGACATTGAAGTTAGTCACATGATGGATATGTATGGTCGCAATATAGGGCTGTGATACAAGACCACGATGTGATCAATGAGAGATCTAATACAGGTTCAAGGAAAAGTTCGTTCGTACAGTACCTTGTGTGTACGAGATAGTTTCGCACTGACAGAGGAATTCAATATGGCGGTTATCACCGTAGATATCAGGTCCATTATATAGCGGGATTGAGAAAACTGGCAAGTTGAAAAACAAGAGCCGAGCCACAAGTGCGGAGTGTTATTGACCGCGTAGCTATCCAAGTGTTTTGAGTTTGTGAAGTTCTAGATAACCTACCAGACTAGTTGCGAACTGGGCTTGTCGTGGGAATACGCTATGACTAGAACTTGAAGCGCGCTGTGGAGTAGGCTAGTTGCCCGGGAATAGTGAGAGCTTGTTTCATGGTGTCATAGTTTGAGTGGTGAGTATCCCAAAAGACTGAGAAGAAGAACTTGCTGGTGTTATTGGTGGTGATGATTCTATGGGGTATATGAGATCTTTCTCTTGGTTGAAAATGAGACAGAGAGAGGCGAGGCGAGGCGAGGCGGCTGGATGGTGGATGTTGGCGCTTGTGCCTTGTTCTGCGTGTGTATTGAAGAACCCCGACAGGACAGACAGGGGATAGAAACGGCGACTGCGAGAATTTCCATGGCATGTTTGTCGCTAACAAAACCATCGATCTCAAAGTAAAAAGAACCTCCAAAAAAAAATATGTGCACATACATACGTACCCACCATCCTCAAAACCACCCGGCGGGCAAAAAAAGAAAAAGCGCACGGCCACGCCCTAAAAAAGCCCACCAGACACGGGCGGAGATGCGGGATGGCGTCGTTTTAGATACCACGGGCTATTCATGCGGCGTAGGATTTTTCCCTTCCCACCACCAAACAAACAAACCCGCCTGCAAATCGGGCGGCCACATCAAGTTTGCTTCGCAGGGCGAGATATCTAGCCTGCGTATATAGTTAGTCCGTGACCAAAAACGAGACAAGAATGGAATCCCGGGAAACTAGCGTCGGAGTCGGAGTGAAAGTTGCGGAAATTACCGGATTTGTTGGGTGTGGATTAGGGTTTTGAGAGGGGATGGTCTTGGATTGGAGGGTTGGGATAGATGGAATGCGAGATGACGGCTACGGGTACCTAAGTCAACAAGTCCTTCTTTTCCAAGTCATTTCCTTCTGGAAGACTCAATGGAAGCGTCCCCAGTCCAACCGGATTCCTTAACCCTAGTTAGAACAAGGCTAAAATCCCATCATCTATCTGATAATCGTAGGAACCAGGGGCCGAAACCCATACAGACTCCAAAAAAAAAAAAACAAAAAAAAAGCCCTTTGTTGGTCTGGGTACTGATGGATTTGTTTTCTTTTTTGTCTGGGGTATGGATAGTCTCGTTGCTTTGGGCATTTCAGAGGGGCGAGAAAAGAAAGCCGTGCAAAGACTTGGGAAATAGGCTTCGCCAAACAAGTACATAACAAAAAAAAAAAACAAAAAAAGAAGACAACGAACAAGACGTTTTGTATATATATGATCAAAGTGTTTTTTTATCTTCTTTCCTTGTTCTTTTTTCTTGTTTTCTGGGTTGCAAGATTCTTTAAAGACGGTTATATTGCCGGGTTTTCTTGCTTCGTTTTCACGATTCATGTTTTCTTTTTCAACGACTTCTTTGCGCGCTTTCAATTCACCCTTTCCGCAAGTTTGCGCCAACCAATACGCCACAGTCTGACAACCATCACGTCACCTACATACGTTACCTCCTTCCACACAATACACCCGCCAAAGTCTTCGCCCTATCACATCTGTCCTTTTTATACGTATATATATATAAACCATGCCGACATCTGCATCTCGTCTTCGTCCATCACACGCCTCGTTCAAGTACTTTTCGCAACTTCCGCTAGAAATCCAAGACCACATCTGGCTGCTTGCGCTTCTTCCCGATGAGCCGTTACCCAGTGGCGCATACCACGCTACTTTGATTCGGACAAGCGTGGTGAAGCCCGATCATATTGATCAAGATAGTTGCTATCCACACCCGCCACCACGCTCGGCTTCGATTTCTCCCGGTGTTGGCTCGACGCGGTTTTATTTACATCGGGATGGTCCAGAGTTACAGGCTACGGCGCGTGATTCAACCTTTGGTACCATTACGGCGTTGGAGATGACTTGTCATAGGTCTGCTCTTGTAGTCAAGAGAAATCAGAGTCTATTGAGGGCGTTTGAACCGAGAAAGGTTCTTCCGTTGACTTCTTCACCATGGAGTGCTTGGTCTCTATCGGCGCGGGTCGTCGATGCTGAAGATGAGCTGATTGTTTTAGAACAGGGCTGGCAAAGACCCTGCAGTATGCTTGCCAACTCATCAGCCAACGGTGGCGCCTTCGATAGTCTCCACCATTTACAAAGTCTCAAGCCCCTCTGTCACCTCGGTATAATGTGGCCAGGCCCGTGTTCCGACTCAGGCATGTTCTACAACAGCGCCAGTGTCAACGGTCTCTTATCCATATGGAGTCAACTAGAAGGTCTCTACGTGGTAGTCCGCCCCGAATTCCTCGAGAAACACTCGTGGCCACGAATAACCCTCAGCCTCTCTAGACGGCGATACATGGCCGATTGTAAGCGCCAAGGCCCGTCGGATCGGATATGGAGGACACAGTCGAGAGAGTACTTTGAGGTACCCATGGAAACCGTCGAGGCGGCAGGCCAGTTATGGAGGGCAATCGAGTTACTCTGTGACGCGCAGAAACAGACGTGGAAATGGGCTGAACATGCGGCGAACCAGGGCGTTGAACGGCCATGGACTAGATGTCGGGTAGTTAGTTGGAGAGACACAGGACGGGGCGGTGGCGTCGATGCTGAAATGAAGGAGATGATTGGATTTCCGGGCTAGAAGACTTGGAAGTCTCTAACGGATGGAGTATGTTGCATATAGAGATTGGCTGCATTTGCATGTGTGTATTTATTAGCGTTTTTCTTTGGATTAGTTAAATCATAACACCTGGGAGGTTTCTTTTTTGTTCTTCTTTGTCAAGACAGACGTTCTTCTTTGTTCAGACACACTTTCTTCTTACACATGTCCATGCAACCGAATCGTCAAGCAAGGTGTGGCTTGTATCTAGATTGGACCTAGATTGTAGATCGTGTAACTTGGCGGCTAATGGCGGGCGGATTTCCGGAAGCTTGGACCTCGTTGTCGGAGATGATCGGGTTTCGTGGAGATGGTTGGCACGGGAATATGCGCGGATATCTGGATATCATCTTACCGTTCCTGAGTCATCTTTGAGTAAGAGGTGGTAAATAAGCGACGTTGGATTTGGGTGGAGATGTTGGTTGGTTCGTGGGGGTCAAGAGGTTATCGGTATATAACCCTGATTGATTCCACATCAGGGTTAATTGAGATAGTACCACCTGTTGACAGGTGGCTGGTACTTGGTATATATTTTATTATTATTCATTACTCTCATGGTTTGGTACGTCTTTCCTCATATACGTGAGCACCTTTGGGGCAGGAGATGTGTTGGGGTCAGTGCATGGCGGAATTAAGTAAAGGTGTCTATAGTTGGACCGATGTCAAAGCTGACGAGCTTCGCTCATGAGAAGAGGTAGAGCGAAGCATGGCGTCTAATATCGCCATCATGGGCGACGAGAACACCTATAGAGACGCTGGTGGCCCAGTGCCTAGCAATGACGCTGGTTCCTTATCTTTCTGGTGACATCCTTTGTATGATGGGGCTGAGACCGACTTTGACGTGTTTACCGGCAACATTATCATGACCTAACATTTCTCAGGTCCTGGTGGACAAGCTCGAGGCTACCAAGTTGGTAGTTTTACGCATGTATACTAGCACTAAACATAATACGCCTCTCTCCAGGCTCCACATTGGGGCTGCTCGTGAGCTTCTACAAGAATATTTGGTACACCGTATCGCACGTAGTGAGACTTGGGTCATGGAATGCTCTACGTGGCCGACAGCTCTTACACAGTTCGTGCGAGCAACTGGCACATCACTCGAAGGGACCTTTCCACACTTAGAGAATGCAAGAATTGAGAGATCACGGAGGTAGTCAGAGTGTAGATGATATATGAAGATGGGTGTGTTCGATGTAGTCAGTAACTCTAAATTTGTAGAATAAGATAAGTTATAAGTCAAGCTATCTACTGCGAAGGGCGTAGTTTGATGTGCATGTAAGTGGGGTTTCAATATGTTACACTATAACAAGCTCTTCTCTCCATTCAGTAATCACTTGCGACCAGGGTATACCAAAAAGGAACGCCGTTTCAACGAACAGAACCTCACCTTGCGGGTTTGCATTCCGTGCTACGAACGAGACAAGGAATCCTTCAGCCCACACAAGTTCGTCGTCAATTTGACTGTATGAGGCACCGACGAACAGATTGCCATCCGATAGAATGCCAACATGATGACCCGAGCGACGCATATCCCAGAAAACTGAAGCGAGGCTGTGATCAACATCTTCATCCTTATACCTGTCGACATCCAAGTAATGATCTAAAGCTTCCTTGAGACTAGGTGTGAAAGGCGCTGTAAACTGCAACCATCGAAGTAAAAAGTCCCTCTTGTTATCATTCATCTTGCCCCCGCCGAAGAGTGCTGCCATTGCCTTTCTCAACTCGTTGTTGTTGTTTTCTTGGAACAGCTTGACAATCTTGGCTCGGTACATACACTGAGCGTACAGCTTTCCCCACCCTGGACCACGATGAAATGTTGTATTTTCCAATGTGTCAGTTCTTGCGTTCCCAAATTGTGGGGTTTGGAGTTTAACGAAGAAAGTGTGATAGAGTTTGGCAGGAAATAAGATGGTTTTGCCATATTGCACCCAGGATACTAAGGTATCCGCTGCAGGCAGCCCCTCGGGAACCGGTCGTAATCCGTGATTCTCGGGGGGTAGATGAAATAGGTCATTCTTGGGGTTTAAAGACCTCACTATGTGTTTGGCGATGTCCAAAACTACCTCTGTATCAGGTTTATTGTAGTCAACTACAATTCCGAGATTTTTGTAGAGCCCGGCAAGAGAAAATAAGCGATCGCGATCTTGTCCCACCTGAAGGGTTTGACATGAATCGTTATACGCGTAGGTAAAGGGAACTGGTTTGCCTGAAGCTAATCTTAACTGGGAAGCTATTTTGAATGAAGATGCGAAAGCGACACCAGAGAGGAACCCCTTCGATGGAAGAAAAAGAGTCTGGTTGAAACTCCCGGTATCCGGCAAAAAGCCACGCATACATCGAACAGCAAAATCTTGATTGCTCCGATGGATTGCCTCGGTTACAACTAAAATGCACCAAAGGGAAATCTTACATTGTCCGTACAACAAGTAATCCGCCGTACATGCCCGGATTTTGGGCCATTGTGCCTGCCGTCTTGCCAAAGGGTATTTGAATCGGTTCAACTCTTTGTCGAGTAACGGCCACAGCGCAATGTATTCTTTACGGACGGCAACCTCTTGGACAATCCATGCGCGAGACCAATAGGAACTATCAAACACTGGGCGAAGGTTGATCCAGTTGACGTTTGCAAATACTTGTACCAGTCGCCACCGGNTCTTTGTTGAGTAACGGCCACAGCGCAAGGTATTCTTCACGGACGGCAACCTCTTGGACAATCCATGCGCGAGACCAATAGGAACTATCAAACACTGGGCGAAGGTTGATCCAGTTGACGTTTGCAAATACTTGTACCAGTCGCCACCGGGAATTAAGATTCTTGTCCCAATCTAATGACGCCTGGAAGAGACGAGTTAAGTCCCGTGAAATCTCCGTAGTCTCTGACTGTGCTGAACCAAGCCATGAAATCAGCTGGTTTGCTTTTTCGTAAAATTCGCCCATCATCTGCACCTGGTGAGCCTTTTCTTCGTCATCGACCTGATTGATACATAAAGCATCGATCCATAGGCGGATTGGCTTTCTCTTGTGACGTATGTGCCATAATACAGCCATGAGATTCTCAGTGATGCCGATAATGCCGGAATCAAGGTACATGGGATATGTGCCCCTTGGAGTGCCCCATACATAAGAGAGACACGTGTATTTACCCGTACCAGACGGGAAATCGTGTGTAGACATAGAACATCGCAGTGGTTCTAGTCCCGCTCCAGGCAGTAGTGTAACTATTCGGATTTGTGCTTGCGGTGGGTTTAACGGTTGATGGTTGTATGACAACGGCCCAAGTGGCCCNCGTCATACGCGTAGGCAAAGGGTATTGTTTTGTCCGAAGCGAATTCTAACTGGAAAGTTACTTTGAGTGAGGATGGGTAAGGAACAGCAGAGAATAAACCCTTCGGTAGAGAAAAAAGAGTCTCGTTGAAACTCCCAGTATCCGGCAAAGACCAATGCATATCTTGAACATTGGGATCATATTTGTTCCAAAGGATTGCATCGATTACAACTAAAATGCACCAAAGGGAAATCTTACATTGTCCATACAACAAGTAATCCGCTGTAAATCCCCGGATTTTGGGCCATTGTGCCTGTCGTCTTGCCAAAGGGTATTTGAATCGGTCCAATTGGTTTTGGAGTAACGGGAATAGTGCACGATACTCTTCACGGACGGCAACCTCTTGGACAATCCATGCGCGAGACCAATAGGCACTATCAAACACTGGGCGAAGGTTGATCCAGTTGACGTTTGTAAGTCCCTTTAGCAGTCGTCGCCGGGAATCTTGATCCCTGCGCCAATCCAATGAGGCCTGAAAAAGACGATTCAAGTCCCGTGAGATTTCGGCGGTATCGGATTGAGCCGAACCAAGCCATGAAATCAGCCGGTCTGCCCTTTCGTACACTGCGCCCATCATCTGCACCTGGTGGGCCTTTTCTTCTTCATCGACCTGATTGACGCATAAAGCATCGATCCACAGGCGAATTGGCTTTCTCTTGCGACGTATGTGCCATAATGCAGCCATGAGATTCCCAGTGATGCCGATAATGCCGGAATCAAGGTACATGGGATATGTACCCTTTGGGGTGCCCCATACATACGAGAGACACGTGTATTTACCCGTGTCGGACGGAAAGTTGTGTGTAGATATAGAACATCGTAGTGGTTCTAGTCCCGCTCCAGGCAGTAGTGTAACTATTCGGATTTGTGTTTGCGGTTGGTTCAAAGGTTGATGGTCGTATGACAACGGCCCAAGTGGCCCGCGTATCTTGAAGCCCGTGCTAAGAGAGCCGGCTCGCTTGATCCTCCGGTGAGTGAATCGATATTCATTCTCTTGTGGGCTTCCGGCCTCGTCGTTTATCACTTTCGTGTCCACTATAGGGGCAAAGTCTTCATTTTCCCCTGTCGGTAGTTAGTATCTGGTGTTTTCAGTCGGGTCTATTTACAGAGCATAACGATGGTCATACTTGATGGTCATGCTTGATGTTTGACACTTTGTGACGCCACAACACTCACATACACACTTACAGTATTCATTGCATTGTTCTAGATTCATAAAACCAATAGATTCCTGACCTGGTTGAAGACCCCAAGGGAATCGATAGAACACCATTTTCAATATATTGCGCCTTGTTGGTTGATTTATATGGCGGTCGTAGAGAGGCGAGATGGAAAATATTGTTCCATATGTTCCGTTAGACAAATACAACAGTTTCAATCACGGATATCATTACGGTTGTACCTCACACCTGAAGGGGCCCTACATTAGTGATTTCACCCCGGTGACTTTCTCTCCATTCAATGCTACCATATCATGCAGATGCTCCTACTCTGCGCATATTAGAGGCTGGCTGAGTTGATAGTTCTTCTTGCATTCTTCTGCCAGCTTATATGGGCTGGCACATAGAGCGGGGTAAACGCCAATCATCAATGGGGATTTTTTCACTTGAGCCCACACATAGACGCATAACTAACAAGCTATTTGTGTTGAGTACCCTGACATTATTTTAACAAGAAGTGTAGTCTTTGTAACTCGATTTCTCATGTTATGTACAAAGATTGCACATATTATGTATGGACTATACACAAGAACATGTTACATCATGGTTCTACATGTATAAAGTCACACTAAAGGTTGACTGGTAAACATCGCCCTATAGGGACTGCAGGGACATGGATTACAGGTCCTCGACCTCGATGTTCGATAACCCTAGTCAGCCCTAGTTTGGTGCTCCACTATTTTCACTAGCCCCGCATATCCTTAGCTTCCGCTATCAGCACGAGTCCGGCGCGCCATATGGCTGACAGGTGATTGGCGTAGGAAGGAAGAACAATTGGAAAAAAAAAATGCTACGCTGATAACGATAAGAATCCTCATCTGCGCATCAGGTGTGGATGGACGAATCTATAAAGTCATAGTCGGGCGCACCATTCTTCTACTAGTATTAACCATTGAAACTTCATCACTTTGTATCGGTTTTCCCGGTTAACCATTTTGCTTCATTGCACATTGCGCCTGGCGTCTATGTGCTTATTTGCGACTTAAATTCTACATCAAGCGACTTCTTAGTCTTTGCGCTTGTTGATCTTGTTCTACGGGACAAAAAGACTCAATCACACACACTTTGTAAGTCAAAACGCCAATTCCTTGAGTCCTCTCATGTTATACGATGCCTCGGATCCACCGAAGTGTTGGTCTCTACCTCCTACCACTGTCTAGATATCACCAAAGAATGCGCAACTAACATTTATTAATCCAGACTACATGAACTCAGGCTGCTCTTCATACTTGACTTGCACCTATTCATCAGAGCATACTCCGCTAATCACTCCCGTTACTAAAATGACACTTATCGAAGATCCTCCTGCTGATAAGGCGATTACTGACGTTACCGTCACCTCGCCTTCTAATGCGCCTGAGGGAACCTCTGAAAATGCTCTCTTGAGTCATGGATTCTCAGCCATCAAAGCACAGGAAGTGGCGTGGTATTCCTACCTCACAACTGTGGACTTTTGGATCGTTGTCGTCATGGGCCAAGTCCTTTCGCTTTGCATCACGGCTACCAACACATTCAGTACATTCTTGTCAAACCACAATACCAGTGTTCCTTCGCTACAGAGTATTTTCGTCTATGCGATTCTCTGCGTGATCTACACAAGCGTGTATCTCTTCAAGTGGGGTTGGCGGTCGTGGATCACGATTCTCGTCAAGGATGGATGGAAGTACTTTATCATGGCTTTCCTCGACGTCCAGGGTAACTACTTTACGGTTCTTGCATACCGTTACACCAATTTGTTGTCAGCGCAGCTTCTCAACTTCTGGAGTATCGTATGTGTCGTGATTATCTCTTTCTTCCTTCTTCGCGTGCGCTACAAGCTCTTCCAGATTCTTGGTATTCTTATTGCCTGTGGTGGTATGGGTATTCTGTTGGCTTCTGATCACATCACCGGTTCCAACGGCGGTCCTGGAGTGAACATGCTCAAGGGTGATCTTTTCGGTCTACTTGGTGCTACTCTTTACGGCACTTCCAATGTCTTTGAGGAGTGGCTGGTTTCTAAGCGGCCGATGCCCGAAGTGCTATCTTTCATGGGTTCTTTTGGAGTTATCATTATGGGTGTTCAGGCCGCTATCTTTGACCGCAGCTCGATTGAGAATGCCGAATGGGGTTCTCAGGTCTATGGCTACATCGCTGGATACACAGCTGCCATGATCGTTTTCTACTCCATTGCACCATTCATGTTCCGCATGGGTTCTTCTGCTTTCTTTGACATTTCACTGCTTACAGCCAACTTCTGGGGTGTTATTGTTGGCATCAAAGTGTTCCACTACAGTATCCACTTCATGTACCCTATTGCCTTTGTTTGCATCATCATTGGTTTGATTGTGTACTTCCTCAGTGGAAGCATTCTTGGTGACTCCAAGAAGCCATGGTTGGGTGCTAACCAGGAAGACGGTGTTGCCGGCTTTGGAACAGCTAAGCTTAAGGCTCTCAACGCTGCTAAAGCGGCCCAGTTAGATGCTGAAGAGAGGGATCGGGCTCAAACCGCGGCTGTGAATGCAGCTGTTTAAAAAAGAACGAGACAATGATGGATGCCAACAGGCTGGGGGGAAGAAGGTCATGTATAGGTTGACACATAATGAATTAATACATTGGATCCAGTCATAATCTAAAAGTTTTGCTTTTAACTTCAACCATTTTTCATAAGTCTCTACAACTAGTTCCCGTGTTCCTCGTATCAAATGTCTTGGACTATTCCAAAAAGAATACAGGTATGTATGAACCACCAGCAAAAAAGAGGGGTTGTATGCTCTCACCAACCGAAATCGAATCGGTGACCTTTCGATGGCAACTTGCAATTACAGTCGAACGTGATAACCAACTACACCATGGTGAGTACGACAGTGGTTAACCACTGCGCATGGTTTGTTGGAAATTACAGCGTTATTAGGGGTTTTGTTTGTTAATTTTTTATCATTCCGAATACATGCGGCTGTGTTCCTGACAGAAGCAAAAACGTATTGCCCTCTCACCTACCAGTCTACACCAGTATGTCTATGTATGTAAGCACATGTGTGCATATGTACATTGACACACAGAACACGTAAAACAAACTACTAGCTCATCGGTGATTGTTTAATGTACAATACCACAGGTGTATTCAACAAATCTCTAGTAGCTCAGTGCTACGTGAAAAATCCCATGCTAGCCTTGATTTACGATGGGTAGAATCTATAAATCATTTGGAATCGATACTACATAAGCACTCGTCACCCCATCATGCCCAAAATAGTTCACATTATTAATACGAATGCTACCTGTTGACTCGTAAATTCTACAACGTTTCGATCTTGGACCAAAAACCATCATATCTTACTCCACAAAATTTGTCTATGTAAACTTACCTGTGTCCAAGCAAACGACGTCATAGTCTTCTAGGGGGTACCATAGCATAGCCTATCCCTCCCATTTTGATTTATGGCAACAACGGTTTGACCACCGCGGGGTTCTAGATTTCCCTTTGCTACTCACCTGAGTGTCCATGCGTCAGGAAGGTGTGTACCGTCCGAGCCTTTTCAAAGCCGATCATTGTATGTACATTATGTGTACATACATATTGTATACATACATGTAGATGATAAAGAAAGAGTGAAGCATGAGATATCTAGATTGAAACAGGAACCCCAGAATTAGGTTTGCTGTGTATGTATGCATGTAAGACTGCGTAACAGTAGGATCTTAAGAACTCCTCCAGGTTAATGAACCAAAACAACACCGAGGACAAAAGCCACCATGGGCAACGGTGGAAAAATGTCACCATGAGACTCAAGGGATCCAGCAAGCTCACATTTGTCCATTTTTGTAGATGTATACTTGTATGTGTATGTACATACACACATTACCTGAAATGTACATATTCTTCCGCATGCACCTTCCCACTACAGTCAGCTATGCGTTTATAAAAAGTGATCGGAATCACGGAATATGTGGGCTCATGAACACATCTTGATATTTTGCCTCTGTTATCAATCGCTCCATCACCCAAGTACATACAAAATCACACATCTGATTCTTGTTAGAACTCGCGATGATTCTTTAACACCAGTAGTCGCAAATATTCCTAGTGCCACTGTTTCTTCACATCACTCATTCGCAATCAATCTCAAATTTAACCCTTATATAATGCATCAACCCTATTGCGTCGTTTTCCCCTCGATCGGATTCTCCACATTTCTGTTGTCTCGGGAAGCGCTCCACTACAGAAGTTGCAAACTGCCCCCGATCCTAGTCTTGATAGTGTGGCGCCAGAAACTAGAGTGAAGGGCCTGACACCCCCCCTGAGTCCCTGCCTGCAGTAGACTGCTAGGTCTGGATTTGTAGCACGAGCACTAAACTCGCCCACCAAGCCGAACTCGAACAACTTATTCTGACTGTTTCTTTTGCCCTGAACAACGCCACTAATCCCTCACACTTCGTCGACACTTTTGCCCATTTGCAGCCATATATATCCGCCGATTGCACACAATTTCATTCTCGACTCTTGCGACGTTTTGTGGCTGGCTCTCCGAATCAACCGATTGTGATTGATTCATACTTCACTCGCTCCGCGTATACACAGCAGACCGTAAGTTGTTCGCCTGCCCCCG
Source organism: Huntiella bhutanensis (assembly GCA_002018275.1). Taxonomy (NCBI): domain Eukaryota; kingdom Fungi; phylum Ascomycota; class Sordariomycetes; order Microascales; family Ceratocystidaceae; genus Huntiella; species Huntiella bhutanensis. Next base: position 103,506 of record MJMS01000035.1, on the reverse strand, counting down.
CAAGCCTCTTTCGTAGGCTTCAATCCACCACAACCAGCCGCCGATGCTTTAGAAAACGGATCCGGGACCCAGTCGCCCATCTTACGTTGCCCGACTCGACATACTCCGCAACATACTCGCCCTTCATTCCGACGACTTCACGGCCAACCAGGCGCCACTGATTCTTCCACTCCATTTCCCGTGTACGGCCAAATATAATGTAGTCTTGACAACACTGTTCCGCTGTGTACTTGGCTAGCGAGCCGCATGATAGATTTCTTGAATCTCCCATTCGGCTGGCGTAACTTCGCTCGACATCCGCCTTGGGGATTGTGCCTTTTTTCCTTACACTAGTGTGTATGATATTATATTGTGCGACTTTTCTTGGGTTTCTGGGCCTAGAAGTTCATTGTGGCAGTCTGAGTCGGGTCATTCTGCAACAAACCGCACCGCACAGTCTCTCCCACCATCATCAGCCGCTACTACCGCCGCATCTAGTCGTGCTCAGGCGAGTATTACTGGGATCAATCAGTGCCACAGACTCAGGCCAGTCCTACCCAAACGGCATTATCATTTCGTCTCTTTTTGCCCATTCACTCTTGGCCTAGGCAATCTTCTGAAAACTCCCACAGTGGCCTTGGGCTCCATTTTTGCTATTGAACATTGGCCGCACAATCAACCACGCTGTAAATAGTAACTGACAATTCCCCTCACAGAAGTGTTGTTTGGCTCAACTTAGAATACCCCCTTTTCTTCCTAGTTGCATTTCGACCACACGCCCCCTTTTTTTTTTTATCCTCGAGGAACATCACCATTTACACTTCGTTACCTCTCCTTCCGCGCAAAATGTCCATGTCCTACTACGACAACAACGGCTCCGCACAGTGGGCTACCGGACCAACTGTCCAGGGCCCCCCCGGTGCCGTCCCCAATGTCACCAACTCCAGCGTTCCCAGCTCGTGGGATGCTCAAGGTTCGCAATCCCGTGCCGCTAACAGATGGAAGACCGGTTCTGAGCCCGCTGATATGTCCATGAACAAGTCTTCCGGCGCGAGCGGCCCGGTTGCCTCGGACGAGTTTGCCTTTTCCTATCAGTTTGATGGTAAGATTACACTACTCCAGCACATCATCATAGCCACTCCTGCTAACATCGTATCTAGAGGTTGACCGTGCCCTTGAGAATCTGGCCAAGAGTGGCAAGATGTTCGCTATGGGCCCCCGCCGCGATTTCCCCGCCATAAACCCGAACGCTGGATTTGGTCCTGGAAACCTCAGAGCCCGTCCTGGTAGGTAATGCCTCCCCTTTTCCCTCCAGACTCAAAGAGTCTGGAATTCATTGTTGCAGTCTTATCTGAATTTCTGGTTCCACCAACGCTGCGTCTTTTTCTTTTTCTCGTCATTTCTTTGCCAGATTAATGTATTAACCTCGATGTTCAGAAATTGGCCGAATGTCGGCGATGCCCGCCGCCCGGCCGCTCTCCATTAGCGATTTCCCGGGATCCTCCGGTCCCTCGGCTACCCCTGTGCCAGCTTCGTTTCCCCTTCAGCGCCACTCCTCTACCCGTGGCGCCTCTGAAGTTGACCATCTGAGCAGGCGCATGGCAGCCCAGCGTGAGCGTCAGCTTCGCAACATGCACACTGAACAACAGTTCCACCGCAGTAAGTTTTTTATTTACCTTTTTTATTCCTGACACAAAAAAGTGTTAACGCTCAGCCATGTATAGACATCTTGACATCTACCGACAACTCCTTTAGCAACAAGCCTCGCTCTGAGGAAGAGGCTCGTGAACTCATTGCCCGTCAACGGTCCGCTCTCTATGGCGAAGGCGCCTTTGCTGACAAGGCTGGGTATGTCGACGAAACCGGCACCATTCGTGTTGGCGCTCCTGCTCTTTCTGCCTCTGGTAGTCTGCGCGGAGCTTCTCCCATGACATCTCTTGGTATTGGTAGCATTCCAGCTGGTGCTCCTCTTGACTCTCTCTCGGCCACCAAGCCCATTGGTCCCGATCCTACATTCACTTCGGTGGTTACTCCCACATCTTCAGAGCCTATCGCTGCGTCCAACAGCCCTCTCGCTAGCATTGGTAAGAGTGTTTTTGATTCTACTGGTCAACATTCCAGTCGCACTTCGTCGCACTCTGGTAGCTCTCCACCTCGTGATCGCGAGAACAACAATTTTAGATCTTCGACTTCCGGTGCCTCTGTTGTTCCTATTGGCACGCGTCCTTCGGCTACGCCTGTGGGTTCAACTCCAACTAAGTCAATCAACGCTACTGGGGCGGCCCCGTCCCCTGGCAGCTGGAGCCGCAACAACTCAGTTTGGGGGCAGTCTTCGTCGCTCAACACTCAAGCTAGTGTCTGGGGTTAGGATGCCACTTTTGGGGAATCACTTGAACAAGTGATTTATTCATGACATGGCTTATAGCATATGGCGCTTTTTTTCTGGGACAGGGTCCGGTGACTTTGGAGTTTTGTTTTTTGTCGGTTTATCTTCTCTCAGGGTTTGGTACTGTTGGTGGTGAGTGTTTTTGTTTTTCGGTCTGTTATCTTGGGGGCGTATAGTGCGTTTTTGGATTGGTTGCTGGGGTTACTGCTTGTTCTTTGGTTCTTGGATGACGAAGCAATGGTGTAAACTTGAGGTTCTCAGTTCGGTTTTTCTCATTGTTGAGCATTTGTCGATATGGGCGTCATGGGTGGAGTTGGACGGGTCGTGTGTGTCGGTGGAGTTGGGTTCGGGTTTTCTTTTTCTTTCCTATTTCTTTCTTTTTTTCACGTTTGGGAACCGGATATATCGGCTCGAAGGCTTTTAGCAATGGGTCATGGTGTTGGTTGTGATTTTGGGTTCAGTCGTTTCTGTTTTGTTCTCTAACTCTTTTCATTTGGTTCTTGGGGGGTATCTGTGGGTTTGGTTTCGTCATATTGGTGTTATATCTTTGGAGCTCGTTTGCGGTTGTTGCTGATGTGTTGTTTGTTTTGTTTGTGCGGCGCTGGTGGTTAGCTTGGGTTAAACTTTGGACATACCTAGCATTCCTGTTATGCAATATGCGTTCAAAGCGGCGATAGGTATGGAGCATGTATTTGTTTGCCTCTTTAATATTGGATGGTCTCTTGGTTTTGTTCATTATCTATATCCACACTGTTGTTGGTAGTGGCGCTTATGTGATGTGATGTGTATACCTGAATCACCAGCTTATCTACAGACCAAGTGCTGTACAACCACCATACAAATCCATGAGATCGTCGGCCGACTTTGCTTGTCTACCCCAGAGAATAATACCTCTCCCGTTGACTGCCCAAGCTCCGGCCGTCTGCCACTTATTTCCCATTGTGCTAGCTGGGCCCTCAACAGTCACAGTGTCTATATCTTCATCCATCTGTGTGTTGCGCCTTGCCATGCCTGTAGCAGCTCTCTTCGTACGCCCGCCTCGAGCCGCACGTTCCTGTTCCATTTGCTCACGCTCCTTCATCTGTTGCTTTTCTATTTCTTCTCTGTCAACCAGACTCATGCCTTTTCCGCCCATACCACTACGTGTAATCTTTCCGACGACTCGATCACCAAGCCATCCGTCTTGTCGCCAACCCTCAGCTTGGGTGGCGGGGTTAAACATGTACCAGACAGATGCAAGGCCAAGGCCCCAAGCTGAGTATATGGCACGTTCTTCGTCAACGATTATCTGAATGCGACCAGCACCACCCAGAAGGCCAATCCACTGTTTTGTGGCTAGTGGTGAGCCGTGAGAAATAGCAATACAATGTAAGTCATTGGGCGAGCTACGTGCTGCAATATCGCGGAGATGCAAAAAAGCCTTTTGAGCAACTGTCATGGTTCATATCAACATCAGAATATAACTTGGTTTACGTGTATTACCAAGTAACTGGGGTTTAACTTACAAGCGCATCCTATACAGCGAAGAAATACCACCAAGACATTCCGTCCGTCGCCCAGTGAGAGCTTCCCATCTCGGTCACGAGGTGCCAACGTACCAAGCTCGGGGAGTTCGGCCAGCGGCACTGGCGGAGGCGCGGGTGTTAGCCATGGCTGAACTGTCAAAGGGAGAGATCGCACTGAAAGCCATGAAGACCAGGTTTGTTCTGGTTCTGGCGCCTTCTTAGATGATGATTTGGTGGGCTGTGAATCGAATGAGGGGACAGACGTGGGAATGCCGGCACGCTTGAGGGCTATCTTGGTAGCGAATGAGGATAACATTGTAGTTGAAGATTTAGATATTTATGATATCACAAGTTTGAAGAAGACTACGACACGAATCTTTCGTAGTAATAGTCTAGATTGTTCAGACTAAGGCGCGATGCGAAACATGTAAATTCATACCCAAGTCACGGTAACCCCCTGGTTGAAACATGACGCCAAGCTGGCTTCAGATCCAGGTTGACAACAGTTTGCCCGTGTGAAGACCACGAGGTCAGAGCCAAATTTAACGGCCAGACATCGCAACATCATGCCATCCGTAGGGTTAGAAGCTACATTCTACACGTTAGATCAAAACACGGGTTACTCAGCTCAAAGTGTAACAAGCATACCACCATCAACGCCCGAAGCTTTCAATACATTGAATTTCTTGTCTCCAAAGTGCATACTGTACCGTGTTGTTCCTGGTTGTGGCTTACTCTGAGAAATTCATGGATAACGCCAGGTTGTATGATGGTGGGGGCAATCTGAATAGTAATCAACTTACATCCGACAGTCTGGTAGAATGATATACACACACACATGTATGCAAATCGGTGGAATGCCTCGGTCAATAGAGTCTATACCCAATATTGAAAACAGTCGGTGACGCCAACCTGATGGGTTCACTGCAAGGTGCAAGCACTCTCTGCTTGTACAACGACGGGAAGAGACTTACGTTATAGGATGACTTTTTTCTCTTCGGCGAATAGCGTTTGGGTATACAGACGGCGGAAATGGTTTCATTAGTTGGGTGATTTACTCCGGAGTGAGGCTTCATTAGTGACACAAAACGAGATTTACTTCCGAAATATCGAGGGACCAACACACGAACTTGTATGAGGGTTTCAGGGGCACAACGCTGGCGGACTGGCTGACCACAGACCTGGATATATTTGCCAGAGATTTCAGGTAGCTCAAATCGTGGCCTATAATAAACGGCTATATGCTATAGATTGTTGCAAAAAAAAAAATGGTGGAAGTCTCAGCTTAAAAACTTCCGTTCTGGCCATGACGTCGGATGCATCATCATGGCTCACAAACTAACCCTAGCGAAATTCACAGATTTAAAATGTTTGCCTGAGAACCATATCAATCAATCAAAGACCTCGAAACAAAAAGAAGTAGGCATGACATGCCCACGCAACACGTAAATATTTATCTTAGGAAGTTACTTCAGTTTAAATATGTATTTGGTGTTCGGCAAAATCCATACAGTATAGTGCCGGGTTAATGACTACGGTGTACTAAATATAATACCGAGTCACCCCCGGGAAAATGGACCCGCTGTTGTCTGTCAAAATTACCGCTTCCGGATATATCAGCAGCGATGGCCATGATCCTGACCTTGCTCAGATGGCTCCTTCCCGGGACATGACATGACACATGCGAAAAGGAAACTACTCTTATTAGCCAAAATACAAGAACCGCAACGTCAGGTTGTTGTTGTAGCCAAACCATATAGCCACCTAGCGTATCAACGTTCTCTCAAATCTCTCACAAACTTGTATTCAGACCATCGTGACGTCGGGATTCTGTTGTTTTTGTCATTTCACTCTTTTCATCAAATCCATTGCTTGTCAAGTTCTTGTAAACTTCGGGGAGCATTGCATTTCCACTATCGTGTCACGCAGCCTTACCTTTTGTATATCGCAGTAGAAATCGTTGTGTCTGTTCCTTAGCATTCTACATTTTTCTTTGTTTGTTCGGTTCTACTCCTTTGTCGTTTTCTTGCTATCGCTATTTACAAGTTGATCCTATTCTCATTTAGTTGTCTTTCCTGTGGTCAAGTAACTATCAAGACTTCTTTGTTTCTTTGAACACATCAGCACTCACCGAACATTATTCGCATTGTACTACGCCCTCCACCTACGTTTAAGTTGTCGCATTTTTCGACTGATATACCCGTCTCCGGCCCCTCTGTATTTTATTTAGACACACCACGTTCGTTGCATACCGCTCATTCATTTCTGCACCCTGTTTCTTTTGCCTTGATTTCTACAACAATCATAGCTTAAACTCCGGCAAGTTGGCCATGTTGAGATGAATTCGCCTCGTGTTAATCCCCTGCTGACCTTTATGCCTTTAGCTACACCGTATTGGCCTCGGGCGTGGCACTATCTAGGGAATTCCACGAACGTCCGGAACAGTTACGCTACGATCAGACTTTTTTGCGATTCTTATATATACATGCAGCCATACCGGCAACCATAACTTGAGAATCAAAGAATCAAACGCCACCTCCTACACTAATTGTTTCCGGTTGTCAACAATTACATCGTATTTCTTCTGTAAGTTGATTGTTCCCTCCCTTACAGATCCAGCGGCCAGTGCTTCATGGAGAATGTGTGTACCACAGCGTAGCAATTGACAAGAAATTCGGGATTCGCGGTTGGTGCTGCATCTTGGCCCCTGGTTGTTGGCACCATGGCGTCGCCTTGTATGTATGTATGTATGTATGTACATACAACACATAAATACACAGGTAGAGAGGCATTAGTATGCTTATTCTCAAGACTAAATCACTATACTATATATGAAGAGTGTTTTCCCATATCAATGCTGGCTAGTTAATTGACATATAACTGCAAACAGTTCCAGAATTCACGTCTAAACAAGATCAACCAATATTGGCTTATATCAAGTTCTGACTTGAATTGGCCTTTTTGGAATCCGTTACAGTACTGTAAGTACACATACATATATGTACATACTGGTGGTCCTTCGTTACAATAACACCTTTTGGGTCAGCTTCCGTACAAGCACAGGCACCGTATGGACTGAGGTTGCACTGGACAACCACGGGGTATTGCGGTTGGTTCCCATGGACTTTGCCGCTGGTATCTAGCTTGACTTCTGATCTTCCGAACTCTAACATACGTCTTTCCCTTAGAGTACTACGGCCGGGCGTCATATGCGCACTCGGAGTAACCAGTAAGTTAAATTATCGTGGGTCGAACCACACTTGCTTTACTTTCATGTCGCTTGTGCTTCCTCTGGTACAAGGCAAAGTTGTCATCCCATATATCATTCTCGGTTGCTCCAAAGAAATGCAGGCCACAGACGTGGCTTGTCGTGCATACTCTTTTGTGTGTGTGTGCAGGAACAAGCAGAAAGTGGGTTTAGAAAAAGAGGGGCGTTTTTTCTACATGAGGAAATTGTACCGTCACGTCGGATGAGAGGGGGAGCTAGCCGGGACACAGAGGACAGAGTGATCTGAGTAGAGCTCCGTGGTGACCGGTTGTTACATGCCTTTATTCCCAAGGGGTCGATAATCTACTCCCCGACCCCTCGTGTATGGCTGGCATGTCTGCCACGGCCCCTTGTTGTCGGGGGTTACTGCCATTTAGCAGTTGTGAAGCCTTGTTACCTTTGCTGGACAAGACTTCACGTCGAAATCGACTGTTGGATACGAGGAACGGTCTTGACATAGTATGTGTTGGGTTGACACCTTGGTCGGGTTACTGTGTGTTTGTGTATATGCGTACATGTACAAATGTACATATGTGTGGTGTCCATAGAGGAGAAGCTTCGGCTTTGGATTTGCCCCGCATATATGCACACACATGTGCATTCAAAAATGAATACGTGTGTTCAATATCCGTACGGGCGAATACACACGACAGAGCTTATTGTGAGCAAAGATGCAGAAGTAGAGGGCCGTGTTCAACAAGTGTTGGACCAAAATCCACGGCGCACATCAAGGCCAGTGCCTTTTGTTGTCTATATTCACCAAGAACCGTGTGTCAATTGGCGATTGTTACTGCTTTGTTACCAATCGCGCTAGGGTCAATTGGCGGGTCCCCTCTTTCCCCTCTTGTCAAAGTTGTTGGAGCCAACCCACTCACTAGTTACAATTTGTGACTGTGACTGAAAAAAAAAAAAACGAACAAGAAGAATATGTGGATAAACAAGGCTATTGAAGTCTTGATGGAGATTTGGAAGCCACCTAGCAACTAGACATTTTATGCGCGCGTGTATATGAATGTTGTATGCAACTACATATGTACATACATACACATGTGACTGGTCAAGTGGCTGTCTAGAAATGGGGCATTGCGCTTTCTATTCACCAATGGGATTAGTGTCAAAGCTCAAGAAGCCTGTTCGTTACTCGTGGTTTCTTCTATTCTAATGTATAGAATCCACAAACGATACTCCACGTAACAATCAAGATCATAGAAACCCGCAAGTAAGGGATTTCTATGTGATCAAATGATCTCTCGACAGATTCGATATCAATTGTATAACTATACAAGACTGTCTTCTCTCTCGCTCTCTTACTCTGAACTTCCCCAAGCTCTGTGCATTCGGTTATCCTTGCTGCGGGATCTGACGTCTCACCGACATATCGTGCTGCTATTGGACTTGTTCGGTTGATACTTCCAACCTGTTTTGGTCAAACTAGTCTAGGTACGGAGCTGCGTGTGTTGTATGCGTGTATTGTACATATATGTGTTTAGGGATATGACTTGAGTGATAGCCATGTTGGCTATTATTAACAACCCGCAAGTGTCGTCCCCTTGTTGTTCGAGGCTTTCCCGTCAAACCCGGTTCTATCCTCAAAGCGCAAATGTAGCATTTCTCGCCTCTGCTTTGAACCTTCTAAATAAGGCCCCTGGAGACTTCTAAAGCCAGCATTAGAGTCGGTAACCCAGACAGTATAACGGGCACAAAACACACACACATGACGGCAAACCCACAGCTTCATGCCTAGACAAGCATCATAGCTTGTTCTCCCTTCCAGAAGGACTCTTTTCGCAGTGCTTGAAAACAAACCCACCACAACTAGAGGAAAATCTCCACTCTTGGTTCCTTATTGGTTAACTCTCTTTACCAAATCCTACCAAAGCCATTTCTGTCTTTGTCCAGTTCATCTCGAAGTCAAGTCCCCTGTGTACTAACGACGGTGCCAGTCGAAAGACAAGCGACCAGAAGCCACAAACCAGCAACAGCGACAGTGTTGCCAGGACCAACAATTATATCCCTTTTATTCTATAGCCCCGCGCTTCGTCACAACCACGCATATCTCGTTGATTCCGAGCAAAAAGTCGACGGATACCCGCAATCTGCGGCCTTGAGTACGAGTACACTCTTGAGCAAACGGTCGCCGTTGTTGTTGATCACTACTACGCATTTTCTCGTCTCATTTCACTTCGACCAGACCTTCTGTCGGACCACAGAAGCTTCCTTCTTGAAATCGACTCTACATACCCGCTATACTGAACACCACCATAAGCACCATCAGCGACGTGCTATACAAGACACACATCTTTTTTTGCTTACGCTCTGGTTGTATTCTTTGGTTGGATTTTTTTCTCTCGCTTCCATCCACGAGTGCTACGTCTTCTGCCGTTCGAAATTTCCGGCCCCGCAAATCTACTCGACTTCTCTGTAACGGCCGTTTCTTCCGTACGGTGTCCGTCTTGTTTTCATACTCTCTTCAGCGTATTTGCTCTACCTGCCGATTGACTGGCAGTAGAGCCCGAGCTTCCTGTAAATGGACAGTCGGTCAACTGCAGCAGCAGATAGCACATCTTACAACGCCTCTCCCTGGCCCGCGTCATTATATCCCGTCTCCGGCCCACTAACCGGCACGTCTCCATCTCAAATTGTCGGCTACTACGCGATACAAGAGCCGGTCTACCTTGTCAACCGTCCCAACATTGAGTCGTATCATCACTATAATATTGACCACGCCATCCAGAGTTACAACCGCTCTATTTCTCCTGGACGCGGCAACGGCGCCGTAATCCACAATCCCTCGAGATTGGCGCACATCTCATCCCCACCACAGTCTGTCTCTACCGTGCAAGCCATTCAGGCCGCTCAGCAGCAACACCAGAGTTCATTTTCTGCCAACAACTTGAATAGTCACCACCAGCACCAACATCCGCAGTCGCCGCAGTCGCCATCCCAACTTCGCTCGCAGGCTAGTCTCTCGTCTCAGACGGGCTCAAAGCAAGTCCCTAAACTTTCGACAAACACAGCCGTGGCAACTGCAGCGCTACCTTCCAACTCGACCCTTTCATCCCCAACATCTCGCTCGACATCCAAGCCTTCTGCCTCTCCGACATTGATGACACCAACGGCCATTTCACCTATAGTTGCCAAAAAGGATCCGTCTCTAGCATCCGCGTCTACGAGGGGGAGCCAAGGCCCCGGTGGTCAGACTCAGAGAACCAGAGCAAACTCGACCCTTCAGAAAAACGCCCCGTCACAGAACTCGGGCTCTGCCAGCAAACCTGTTGCGTCTGTCCAGCCTGTTTTGGCCACTGATATTCGGGACGAAGGCATAAAAGATCGGGCAAACAACTTGGTAGCAAGCAAGGATACGAACAAGAACGGTGGCAGCAACAAGAAGACAGAACTTACCGGAGAATCTAAAGTCTCGAGTGTACATACCAAAATGCCGTCCAAGGGCCAGAACTCGACGCATTCCGACTCAGGCGCAGTCAATGCCTCTAACGCGTCATCTTCGTCAACGGCTCGGCCATCAAAAGAAAAAGGATCCGGCTCGCGGAATCACGGAAACAATGGTTCGGGAGCAGGGCGGAAAACTCCTACCGTGGCATCAACGACAACGAATATAGCAACAGCTGGAACAAAGACGGTGACAACCGGCTCAACATCAGCAGGAGCTACAGTAGTACCACCATCATCGGGAGAGCAGTCGGGGTCCAATAACGCTGAACTCTTGCCACCAAAAGCCTCTCTCGCCAGCCGTTCGAGTCACTTGCAAAGTCAGCACACTGCGCACTCTAGTTCAGTGCCCTCCACGCCAAACCAGCATGGGCGTAACTTTTCTTTTGAGTCTCGGGACCCTTCACCAAACGCCGGCGGTGGTCATTCTCCACGGTCCTCTTATTCGGAGACGAATCCGTCATTACCATCGTTGCGTCCTTTGCCTTCACGGGAAACCTGTCGCTTTGAGACGTCTTCGTTTCATTTCCGCCGGCGTATACCGTACAGTCGGGGCTCTGATCCCCTAGAGAAGGTTGATCCAAGTACAGTCAAGAGTGAACTCACTCCTGAAGAGGATGCCCAGATCACTGGGGCCATCAACTCTCTATACAATGAGCTACTCCCTAAGCCAGAGGTCGAGGCTCGCCGTACCGAGTTGGTTAACAAGCTGGAACGCATCTTCAATGAGGAATGGCCTGGTCATGATATAAAGGTCCATTTGTTCGGGTCTTCGGGCAATTTGCTTTGCTCTGATGACTCTGATGGTAAGTAACTTCTTTGATACATCCCTGCTACATAAATGTAACGTGAGACTAACAGTCTGATACGAATAGTTGATATTTGCATCACCACCAGCTGGAAAGAGCTCGAAGATGTATGCAAGATCGCCGAACTTTTGTCTAGAAGTAAGTTGCTTTTCTGAGTTTGTAACATATGTGTATAGTGTTGAGTGTACTAACAGTGGTTCTCAACCTATAGAGGGCATGGAAAAAGTGGTTTGCATCTCGGCAGCCAAGGTGCCTATTGTCAAAATTTGGGACCCCAAACTTCAGCTGGCCTGTGATATGAATGTGAATAACACATTGGCCCTTGACAACACGAGAATGGTGCGGACGTATGTGGAGCTTGATCCTCGTGTTCGCCCTCTGGCCATGATCATCAAGCACTGGACTCGGAGACGAGTAATCAATGACGCTGGTAAGTAGCAGCAAATGTCCTGACTTAATCTTTGGTTCTTTATCACTAACTGTACATTTTTTTTCTCCTTGGCTATAGCTTTTGGTGGAACCCTCAGTTCATACACCTGGATCTGCCTCATTATTGCCTTCCTTCAGCTACGGACGCCCAAAGTGGTACCGACTCTTCACGATAAGCAGTACCCGCGTTTACCACGCAAGGGAAGTGCTCCCGAAAGCCCATTTGCCGATGATGTGCGACACCTACGTGGGTTTGGCAAGAACAACAAGTCATCAGTTGGCTCTTTGCTCTTTCAGTTTTTTCTATTTTACGGTCACCAATTTGACTATAGCAATATGGTCTTGTCGGTGCGGCAGGGAGTCCTTGCCACGAAAACATCTAAAAACTGGCAACACGCGCCCAACAACAGCTTGTGTGTCGAAGAACCCTTTAACACGTCTCGCAACCTAGGAAACACGGTTGATGAGTACTCTTTTGTTGGTTTGCACGAGGAAATTCGTCGGGCGTTTGATCTCGTCTCGACGGGAGATCTGGAGCAATGCTGTGAACAATTTGAATTCCCCAAAGAGGAGGAGCGGCCTATCTTTACCCGCCCAGCCTCACGTCCAGCAATCCTCCGTAGCTCTAGCCAGAGTCATGGGGGAAGAGGTCGTGGAAACCGTCGTGGGGGGCAGCATAATTCGCGCAACAATGGTGGCAACCGACGATCGAACCACACGCAACAGTACGATCCAACGCAACAATACGCTCCGGCAATGCTTAATCAGTACTTCCAGATGCCTATGGAGTGGATTGGAAATGGTGGCAATGGTTCCGGCATCTATTACTCTGTCGTTTCCGGCCAATTACAACCAGGGCAACAAATACAGGCGCCTCAGCTCATGGTGCAAGGCGTCGTTGGAGCCGGGGTTGATGTCCACAGTAACTCTGGGGAGAGTCAATCCATGGCCAATGGGTCTGCTATGAACACGTACCCAATGTACTTTTATAACGCGGCGGTTGGTCAACCCATGACGTCAAACACAATTCCAGCAGGGACTGTAGAGTCACATCGGTTAAATTCACAACGGAATGAACGGTCACAATCACAACCGGCGTCACGACCGAATACATCGCAGTCAAGTACAGCACATGGTTACAATGGAGTGCAAGCCAACACAAATGGGGTTAACACCACACGGGCTCCTTATAGTGCCGTAGCAGCACCATCTGTTCCAATGGCCAATGGTACGACGAGTCTTACAGGCGATGGGTCAACAGCATCTTTGGAGGATACGTCTCATGTTGATAGCATATCTGCTGAGGTCTTATCTACCACGCCATCACATGAGGACACGAAGTCTACAAACGTATCTGGGGCTTTGGGAGCAACTACTCGTAACCTTCAACGGTCCGCTACCCTCTACAGTAATGCCACGGGGTCTTCGCTCAGAAACGTGACGTCTGCTCCTCCGGATATAGCACCATCACCTGTATCGGAAAATGGTAATGCTGACGGTCATGGTGACTCTCACGGGCTTCCGGCGCAGCTTAATGGACAACCAGCGCTCAACGCCAGTGTAAGCTCAACACCACGGGCTATTTGCACGCCGCCTGTAGCTGGTTCGCCAACAGATGCACCGTCATCGGCCCCACCAACCATTGTACATGGTTCTGATATTGTTCCTCCAAAGCAACAACCACTTGGTCATATGATGGAAGATTATATGCGGTTTGGAAGTCCTGTTTACCCTATGGTTCCGTATGGTTTCATGTATCAGCAAGCACAACTTGCTTCCGGGTCTGTGTCGGCTGATGGCAACTCGATGATGTTCACGCCAGGCACTACTTCAGCACCGCAAAACCACACTCAAGCCCATAATCCAACACACTCGACGTCTTCTACGTCGTCTGGTCCCTCTGGTGCGCCAGCTACGTCGTCACAACCTGTCTCAGGATCGTTAGCACCGCCGTCACAATCTCCAGCACCACAAGGGGTTCCAGCTGCCTTGTCTCCTGTTTATGAGCACAAGACGCCTGTGTCAGTAACAGCCGAAACAGCATCTGGCTCGACTTCTAGTGGCCCAGTGGCGGCTTCAAAAAAGTCAGAGCCAGTTAAGGCAGTCCAGACGATGGCAGATACTCTGTTTAAATCTAATGCCAACAAGGAGACGACAACAGATGCTTCCAAGACGGAGTCAGGTAAAAAGTGGAGTGGCAACAGTCAGGATAACGCCAAAGCTACTGGTGGTCGCAATAACGGTGGGCGGCAGAACAACGGCAACAATCAATCGTCGAATGCGGGCAAGTCTTCAGGCAAGAAGGGTCGGCAATCGAACGATGGTAATGGCAACGCCAAGGAGATGACTTCGAGCACCAACAACACTCATGAAAAGGACAAGGACTTGGAGTCCGGAAGTCGTGGTGGCCACAGTAATGGCAACCATTCGGAGAACAGCAAGTGGCAGAAGCCTAAGAACCGGAAGAAGGGCTCAAGCAACGAGAAGCATCACGGGTCTCATGGGGTTTCAAGCAGTGCCGAGTTACCGCCTAAGGACGAGTCTGAACGCAAGGGTGGTTGATTTTGATTTTTGAGTTTTTTGTTTGTTTGTTTGTTTGTTTTTTCTGCATATGAAACTGGCATGGCTAATTATGTATGGGCTGTGCCAGAGTCTATATGCGATATGAGAGTTACGATCGATCTGTATAGTATTGACGGGCATTGTAAATGTTTTTGAAAAGGCAGGTTATTCGGTGTGGGCCCGGGACGGTTTGCTTATTGGTACATGACTGTCTGTATAGACATACTTGGATACCCTGGGAATTGGGTTGCATCACGGCATTACACTACATATCACATTTGTTTTTTTTTGGGTTGATGAGCTTTGTAGACTTTGGAAGTCTAACAGAGTCATGCCTTTTTTTGTTTTTTTTGTTTGGTTCTCTTTTTTTTGGTCTTTTTTCGTTGTTTATTGGTATATTATTTCGAGGTTTTAGGTTTTTTTTTCCTTGAAAACGAAATTCGGTATTGGACTAGATTACACGATAGGCGGGATAAACATTGATGGTGTTGCTAATTTTGTATATATGTATGAATGTTATTGGTGAATACATGTAACAAGGAGTTTAAACTCTTTGACCTTGGTTATCGACCTCAACAACCTGTTCAATTCCTTCAAAGGGTGGTACATCAAGGCCGTATTTCTCGGCTACGTGTGTACTCATGAACCTCCCACCAATAAAGTGTCTTCCTGTGAAGTACTTGACTAACGGTTTCGGGGCAGTTAAGCTGATTAAAACGTCGGGCATAAAGTCGCTACCAAGTTCTCCTTTCTTTGGTGGTCCCTCGTCAATGTTCCACGACGAAGGTGCATCAACAGAGGTAACTGGAACCTTGACATTACTCAAGACTCTGATCACCTCTGGAAAAGGCTCACGAATTGGTGGAGCGAAAGAAAACCCAAACAAGGCATCTACAATATGATCCGTTGACTCCGTTGCAGTGGTAAAGTCTTCGGTGAAAGGAATCTTTAAATCAAGAAGTTGTGTTGTAAGACGCTGATATAACGGGTTAGAAGGACGTTTCGGGTAGTAGATTGTGGGAGTGTAGCCGTATGCATGAAGATGCCGTGCTGCTACGAGACCATCTCCGCCTATATCTTGTTAGAATGTCTATGTGTGACAGTGGGTATGTACATGATTATACCGTTGTTTCCAGGACCGATTGCGAGGAGAATACGAGGGCCAAGAGTGGGTGGATGGACTTTATA
The DNA here is from genome assembly GCA_002018275.1 of Huntiella bhutanensis. NCBI lineage: Eukaryota > Fungi > Ascomycota > Sordariomycetes > Microascales > Ceratocystidaceae > Huntiella > Huntiella bhutanensis. The sequence goes on along the minus strand of MJMS01000035.1, from coordinate 87,930 downwards.
GACTATGGAGGGTGTTAGTAGTATTATTTTGGTGATGATGATTGATGACTTACTAGCTTGGCTTACTGCCAGACCAGCTAATTCCATTAATTGGTCGATGGAGAAGGCACCGGTGCTCATTAACTCCGCATCGAGAGCAGCGGCGGCTGAGGCGCCAAGGGTCTGGATGTGTTAGTGTAAGGTGAGTGATTGTAGTTGTTTGACTTACTTTGAGGGTCATATTTGATGGGTTTTGATGGTTGTATATGTTAAGCATAGAACGATGACACTCGTAGAATAGTACAGGGTCTCTGGTTGTTCAAGATTATCACATGTTATTCACGGTGTAAATGTACTGTACATGCGTAGGGAACTAGCGACGTCATGCGGGTGCCCAAGTGCACAGTGTGCGACTTTCAACATCACCCAGAACTACAATCAACATAAAACCAAACCAGATACAACTAGACTTCATTTCCAATAATCCTCCATCTTTAAATTCTCAACTCCATCTTTTTCACGTCCTAAATCCCCAAATAACAGCCCTCTTCGTCTCCCAATCATCACCGTATCACACAGTGCCATTACCCAATCCACACCCAATTTTCCGAGTTTTTCCCTTCCTGGGTCTATCAACCTCACAACCCAAAATTCACTACAAACTCTCAGCGTCATCACCACCATCAATCAAAATGACACTCAAACTCCGTCTCGCGCGCTTCGGTCGCCGTAACCAACCCGTCTATAACATCGTCGTCGCCCAACGCCGGTACGTCCAATCGCTCACCAACAAAAAACACTTTCAGACCCACTAACATCCATCTCATCTGCCTCGTCAGCTCCGCTCGCAACGCCAAACCTCTCGAAGTCCTCGGAACCTACGATCCCATTCCCAAGCCCGATCCCTACGACTCCTCCGGTGCCCTCCACAAAGACATCAAGCTCGATCTTGCACGCGCTCGCTACTGGCTTGGTGTTGGCGCACAGCCAAGTGACACCGTATGGCGCTTATTGTCCATGGTGGGACTTCTTCCGAAGAAGGTTTGGGGAATGCCAAGGCCTAGTACCATGCCGTTGCCGCCATCGGGTGAGGGCGTTGAGCAGGCGAAGGCTATCTAGACCATCGAGTGAAAATGGACGGGGTTTGTATGATTACGTGTAATTTTTGACGTTGAGAGGGATGGAGTGTCTGTATATTACATTCAAGGTGTGCTTGCAGCAAGACACCGGAGGCCTATCACTACTGGTTTCTACCAAAGGTCTTTTTCATTTGTTTTTGTTTTGTTTTTCTGTTACCACACAATAAAGAGGCTTCAATGTAATTATGATGCAAAAAGTTCGCTTGTTTGATATAATATACTTTAAACCGACAATTCTAGTTCCCTGTGACACTCCATGCAATGCAATTCTAATGACAAATCCAACTTGAATGCTTCCATTCGCTCATATACACTTCAATGACCGCTGGCACCCATGAAGATGTTAATGGACAACGATACAAACATGACCATGACACCATACAAACTAAGTCCAAGGGCCATCTTCCGCAGCACACTATGATCCACCTTCTCCAGATTAAACCCCTGTGTTAACGAAGCCAAGGTCCTCTTCTTACCGAGACCCTCTCTGACTTGGTTAGCAGTGGCTGCCTGTCTGGCATTGGACGCTTCGATCTGCGACAATGAATCCGAAGCCTCACCCTCGTCGTAGTTCGCCACAAGAGTTCTATCGCTGACATCACCTTCACCGTCGCTAGCGCTGTGAATGTCGTCATCGGCTTTGATAAGCCTCTGGTGGTGGGGGCTGTTAGGATCACTGATCTTGTAGTAAAATAATCCAGGCAAGATAAAGCTGATGCTTGTGCTCCCTGTTGCGCCTACATACGCCAAGACAGTGTCCAGACTGTGAACATTGATAGCCGTTATGTAACTAAGAACCAAGAGACAAGTGGTGATCAGAGCAAATCGGAGCTCAGACATAGGGCTCACGGCGTGATCTGATGCAGGTCTGGAAGCTGTACCAAGAAGTGGTCGGGAACCAAGTGTACTACGGTTTTCAGGGGCTTGAGTCTGATACATCTTCTGAACCGAGTTAATCACAGAGTTTAAAGAAGCGCGGCACGGGTGCACTTGCAGAGGGATGGAAAACAATACAAGAACAACAATAGCCGCTTTTCCAAAAGTGGAAGCAAAGTTGGGCGTGTACATGCTGATGATGTTTCCCACCACCGAGTTTCCAAAAGTGATGTATCCGGTGATAGCTACCAGAATGTAAATGCTAGCAGCTGATCCGATACTCGAACCAATGACGCTAAAGATAGTGCTTGGCGCATTATCCTTAAGCTCGTTGAGAATTGAAAACATGTTCTGGTGGCAAGTATACGCAAAAATCACGATGGGCAAAGCCTTCAAAGCGGCAATAGGTGATTCCCAGTTGATTACACGGAGTTCAGAGGATGGCGCATGTGGGTCAACCGCAAAGTGATAAACGACAAGAATGATAAGATATCCGATGGAAATCAAAGCAATCACACTCGTATACTTGAGTGAGTCCAACCGTTTGAGGAAACTAAGCGGGATTATGGCCAACATGAATGCCGTAATCCAAAAGGCCCGCTGCATGAGATAATCCACGCTCTCGAATGCAGGGTTGATGCCAACAATGACTCCTGGCATCAAATCACCAATGATGATGATGTACGATACACCAACACCAAAGCACTTGATAGCAATAGCACTATCAAAAACAATTGCCGCCTTCGGGTAGGTCAACTCGGACAAAGCAAAGAAAGAAGACGTTCCGCGATCGAGATATCGCGCGCACCGAGACTGTAGATACAATCCAAAGGCCGAGCACATAGCCGACCACACAATGACAAAGCTGCCAATCATGATTCCCATATGGGACATGGCAGCAGGCATTGCCAATGTACCAGCTCCAATAACTATCGATAAACTTGGTTAGAACTTCTACTGCAAGGCAGATTGAAATTAATAGTTGACTTACTGGTGTTGAGCAGGTTTATAATGCTGGATTGGATAGTGGCTGAGCCACCACCCGTATCCTTTGGTGTTCTTCGTCTATGTCTAGACATGTCGTCCTCCTCTGAACTAGTGATAGACTGATAATTTGGCATCTAGAAGATTTATGTTGACAGCCGATAATTTGCGGCTTGCGATTTATCGTGCGCGGCGGTATATATGGGAAGCGGCGAAAGCAAATATATAGACGGATGAATATCGCTCGAGTTTGTCGAGAAAGCTTCAAATGCGACAATATTTCGTAGTTTGCGATCGAGCAGGCGCGATAAGAAACGTGACGTCACGAAATGCAAGCGACTCGTCTGTATGTATAAGCGAATTGAGAAGCGGTCAAAGAGTAGAAATCACAGAATAGATCGCACTTGATTTGTCGCGAATCATAAGTCTCCAAGGCGGTTCGATGAGCGTGCGATGAGTGTCACTTGGGCGCCCAAACTAGAAGCTTGATTGCGTTGTCGTCGATTAGCTCAGCCAGCCATGGAGCGACAGACAGACGGCAATTGGCCGTATCTTGCCGGACCGTTTGTTTTTGGTCTCGCGGTGACTTGCCCTGTCGGGCGAAAAAGACAAGTCAAGGGTGTGAAAATGAGTGACCTCGGTAAAGACAGACAACAACGGATTGACGATAAAGTCGATTCGTTTTGTGGGGTGATTGAAGGTTCAGAATCAGAGGTAGTCGGTAGAGAATGGAGCGACCAGCAATACCTGGTCTCGTCAATAACAACAAATTGATGACTGATAAGGATCACCCGGTGGGATGGATAGAGGCCCGCCAAAAAGCAGTAGGGTTTGTTGTAGATAGTAAAGAGTAAAGGGAGGGAAAACAACAATGTCCAAGGTTCGATGAAATATATACGAAATGGCCAGTCTTCGCGTCCAACATCCGGCTAAATTGGTTCTTTCTGGGTAATGTGATGTTTATAGATAAAACTGACGTAACATATTACCATTTTCGCACTACTTACCGTCTAAAAAACGGCATGCACTTGCCATAATTCTAATAGTCCCAAGCCATCGTCAATTACAGGCACGTGACGCTTCTCGATATAGCTAAGCCTTGCCATACATGTCATCATAACTCATTACATTGAATATTAAATATGTCGTCCTAAAACCCTTTCTTTTCATCCTCCCTGATCCGCTCTACACGTCTAACCTTGGATTCTACCTTCTCCGCCCGACTTTCTACATCTGCCAGTTTAGCTGATTCCACCAACATACCGCCTTCATACCAGGCCCTCACAATCTTTTCACTGCGAATTCGTAGCTCGGAAATCTCAACTGCCTGTGCCATCTGGACCGCCTCGATCGCCTTCATTCGGTCTACTTGTTGAACAAGCTGTACGCTGTGTGCTGTTTCGGGAATTGGTGTGTCGTGGATGGCTGAAAGGGCTGAGGCTGTTGCGGGGAAAGCTGCCGCGGAGGCTAAAACGACGGCCCGGACTTCTTCTAATGATAACTGAGTCGGGATATCCGAGGGGATGCCAGAGTGAAATAGAGAAGGGTACATCTTGTCTACATCACAAATAACGGGTTAGACGTGGACAACTGCATCATATGGTTGAAACTTACGAATACGTAGAAGCTCTCCATATACCCTGACTCGTGAAACCACCCCATTGAATCTTCTTTCCAACGTTTCTAACTTCTTGGCTGCTGATTCCCCATCAGTCGACGGTGGAGGCGCATTTTGGCCGTTGATTAAGTGCTCAATGCGGAGGAGACGGGACTCCAAAGCATTCAGAGTCTTTAGCGAGCATTCGTCGAATTCTTCGGCGGTCATAGTGACTATTTGGTTTATGTTGTACGTCCAGCTTCACCTGTTGTTGACTCTATGACGTCCTTGTAGCTGTGGGATAGCTCCCCTCTCCCCTGATATCCCTTATCAGCTTATCGTCATTTGCAGCCGTTGACAGCTGTCCACCCTCTCGCGAAATTTAGAATAACCCTACCAGGGGCCATTATGAAACACATGTGTCATCGTATTCCTCGATCTAGTCGGCATTTTGTAAGAAATCGTAGAATTATCTACATACACAGACAACCATAGTCTTTTTATAGATTTGCCGAGAATAACTTTGTTAGTTGATGTTTACACACATATGTACATACATACATATAGTCGATTCAAAAATAATCTTCTGGTTGGAGTCAAGATTCTTGTCCTCACAAAACTGCTGACCTATAGAAAGCCCTCATCACTCACTTGAAAACCAAACAAAGAGCAAACCTAGGAGGCTAGCGTCACACTTTTTCACCTTGGTGAAACCAATCAGGGGCTTGTCCAAGTTCGCCCCTGCATAAATTGCCAAAGCATTGGAATTGAGGGCCGAATTGGGGCCAAGGAAACATCCAAAGTGGTGTGAATGAGGCAAGCGATAGAAGCACCATACGCAACAGCACGGCACAGCTTCTTGCTGCAGGATACCCGCTGAATGCATGCAGCCATCTTGGAAAGTCCTCAGACTGTGGGGTCTCCAGTGTACTGATGGATTGGATTGGCGGCTACAAGTGCATGTACCTGACACATATAATGTGCATATGTACAATGTAAAGACTTACATCCTCATGTTGGTAATGTATGCATCTGTTTTCTAACGAGGAAGGACTGAATCCTGATGGGGTTCAACATACATATGTACCTGAAAGTAGACTGTAAAAGGAATCACCCTATCAAGTATCACACAAATTTGTCTTGTGCAAGGAAACCATAATTGACTGTCTACCGTCCAATGGGTCTTTGCGAAGACATTTCTGCAGAGTGACAACCGAACCAATCACAAATCTAGACCCAAAGAGAGACAGATCCAGTGTCAACACATGCACCAGGCAAAGGTTATAGAGCATTCCAGACAATCCAGACACCGCCTCGCATCCACAAAGAGGCGTTCGCCCCTAGTATAAAAAACCCCTGGAAACCGAATTGTGGTTGCCTTGAGATCACAACACACACAGGCTACGGAAGCGCCATTGAACCAACCATCAAGAATACTAAATACGGTCTGTTCTCACTACCCAAAGTAGCACCGATTTGCCTGTGAAAGCGGGCGATATATTATATGTCCTGTCTTTCTTTCTTTGCAAGACACGGATAGCTACAGCGGCTGGAACACTGCATCGACGAGCTAGTAATGGGGGGGAAATCGGGCTAGTATATCGGAAGTCCGTAGTCATGACTGCGCCAAATACACCAGATCCCGAATTTTATGTGGATCATAGAAGAAGTCAAGGAGCCACTATGATGGAACTAGTTCCGGATCCCGGGTTCGACTTAAGGGACGAACCAAAATGGACAGATAAAAAAGTTCAAGCCACATGGAAATAAACACACGTTTTTTTTCCAAGACGATCCATTTCTCATGCATAGTTTTACAGCTTGGGGGCGACCTGATGCCGTCCAATCGTGGACTAGATATGTACTCGTATCCGAGGACCCACATTCTGACCCGACTCGCACAATAATGAACTCAAGGTAACTCGGAAAGGAATTCCAGGGCAATCATAAAAAAGGATGAGTTTTTGGATCTTCTAATGTGTTGATTTAGTGTATGCATGTGCATACATACATACATTCAAAACTGTAAAATCTTGGCTCAAAGGACTGTTCATGTTTGTTATCTTTTGCATGATGCAGAATCGATTTACTAACACCTTATATAAACGAGTTGTACTAGCGAGACAAGATCTACAGTGTGTTACGAGACTATTTTGTTATTCTCGGAGTGACATTTCTTGCTGCATTTCTAAGTGAGTAGGTAGGACAAGTCTATTCTAAGTGTAATTTGTTTCTTAAGGTGAATAGATTCCATGATTGTAACTTACACTGATTTTATATAGGTGTAATTTTGATGCATGAATCTAATCAGCCTTATATTTGACTCGTTCTCAAGTTGGTCATTGCTATGTAAATAACCCCAAACAATCATGTCATCTGTTAATGTCGTTAGTCATTCTCACTCTCGTAGTTTGATAGATCTTGATCACAAAGCCTTATCACTGTAAACTTCTCAAATCCCGTTATCCTAGACCCAGTTAATCGTCCTCCAAAACCCCGGCCGGCTTAGAACTCTAAACAGTACCGCTCTTTTGTCCGTTTCCAATCCTCGTTCTCGTCTCTGGTCCACAGACCTTGATGACTGCATGGCTCAGCTTCTCGCCCGTCGTCTCACTCGATGATCGTCATCACTCTTACTCCAACCTAGTCTCGCTCTAGACTCGCCTCTTTAAATCTCTCTCTTCCTCCAAATTAAACCCACTTTCTGGCTTTTTTTTTTTTGCACATTTTTCTAGATATTCGTATACACACACTGGATTCGTACCCCAGACTTTTGATTTTATACCTCTTTTATTTCTCGTCTATTATTTTTCTAGTTTCTCTCTAACTTTACTACTGCTGCTGCTTGCTTGTGGACGGACAATTGTCGTAACGCCTGGTCGTGGAGTGACCGCTGTAATTCAAGCATACCCCAGTCCGCGGAGAAAAGCAAGGCAGAACAGACGTGCTTCTTTTGCAAGACTTCTTTCTTGCTCCAACACTACATATCCCAAGAAATCTATTCTTCTTCTTCCACCTTTTCCTAGTCGAACTTGCGTTACGTTTGTGTAAAGTTTGTCTGTTAAAACAGCTTCCAACTAGCCGCTACTGAAGCATCGGCAAGTCAAACTTCAAATACTACTGTCATTCTTTTTTTGTTCTCTCATTATTCTCGGATACTTTTTTTCCGTCACTCTCTCGTTTTACTCCGTCCTCATCCGACCTTCCACTTTCATTGATCACGTCTTTTTGTACTACTGGCCATTCGCCCATAAACACCCATATTTGCTTCAAACGCATATCAATCACTTCCCCTACACAAAAAAAAAAAAAAAGGAAAATTGATTTTGCGCATATTTTTGGCTACGCTCTTCTGCGACGAACTTGGTTGCATATTTACTATACGCGACGCTACTACTTTACCACTCTACTTTTGTCCAAACTTGTCGTCACTATACCTATCAAGTCATCCGGTCCTCTTTCAATCTCTCGTACTCGTTCGATAGTCTTCTGTTTGACCGATTCTCTTCCGCTCCGGAGTTTGGTTGTCGCAAATCCTCCTCTCAAAGCCACTGTCGCTATCCGTTGCGCAGATAGAAACTCGCCGTCCTTCTAGCATTGATGCAATCATATTACGACTCACACTCGCCCTCACTCGATAAGATGGATCCTCGGGCTCAGTACGGTAACCGCCGTAGCGGTATCAACACTGGCAACGTCATTGGCGATCCTTTTGCACTCGCTACCATTTCTATTGCCATGGTACGTTTGCCTCACTTTTTCTATACGACCTGGACAACCCAGCAAGACATTGATTTGGAGGTTCACCGTGGAAGTCTAATTGGACATTGGAATGCTTCCATGTTTTTATATTCGTCCCTTTCTTGGTGTACTCTCAACTCATTCTGAATCTTGAATTGGGTCCTTGGTCGCGCAACAGCTTCTAAACAAATGTCTTGCCAGCGACAACGTCGAGTAACCTTCCATTATAAACAAATGCTAACACAAATATTTAGCTTGCTTGGGTCATTGTCTTTATTGCCAGCGTCATCGGTCAAATTCAAACAGAAAATCGGGTCTTCCCTCCATTCGCTTGGTGGGCTACTGTCTATGTAGGCATTGAAATTGTTGGAATCTTCCTTGTCACTGCCGCCGATTCTATTCAAACATATCACGTCGCTATTGTTGGCTACCTTTCTGCTGGTCTCATTCTGGGCTCTTCTGCTGTCGATGCCCTGATTTACTCCAGCCATGGCCCCTTCCAGGCTGCTGGCGCCGGTCACATTTTGTTGTGTATCGTTCAGGTATGTCTTACTTTTTTTTACATTCGCCCTCACAATGGGTTATCATGCTAACCAATCATTGAGTAGATTGTCTGGATCTTCTACTTTGGATCGGCTCCCTCTGCTGTTACTCGCGCCTACATTGACTCTTTTGCTCTGGCCAAGGAATCCACTATTAACCAACAAAACATGGCCACTTACGGCAACACTGGCCGACCCGAGACCTCCACTTCGGTTCAACCCCCTCAAATGTACACTACTTCAGCCCAGCTTGGTGGTTTCGAGAACCCCTCACCTGTTCCCGGTCTGTCTGCTGGTGGTCACACCTCAGTCAACGGCTTTGGTACCATGAGCAGCGCAAACAAGTCTGCCATGGGCACAGATGCCGAAGTTGTGCCCCCAACTGAATACCCATACCGGGCAAAGGCCATCTACAGCTACGAGGCCAACCCCGAAGACGCCAACGAAATCTCTTTCTCCAAGCACGAAGTGCTGGAAGTCAGTGATGTCAGTGGCCGGTGGTGGCAAGCTCGCAAAGAGAGTGGCGAGACTGGTATTGCCCCCAGCAACTATCTCATCCTGTTGTAAAATACATAAAAAAGGAAGCACGATGCATGATGGACGAACTCAGCAACTGTTTTATTCTTCTTTTTCTTCTTTCTTTTTCTTGTCTTTTTCTGCTTCTCTTTGATGGTTCATCAACCGGTCTTGTTTGTTTCTATTTTTTTTTTTGTTCGGTCTTGTTCATATACGAAGTTTCTCGGGTGTGGGTATGTATCTGTTTAGAGTCATGAGTGTTTTTTGACTTGGTCATGTGTTGTTATACCTGTTTGTTTCTATTTGTTCTTGTTCTCATTTGTTTTTTTTTTGAATTGCTTTCTTTTTGTTCAAGTTTGCCTTCTTTACTCTGGTGGCCTCACAGCTACGTAGATATCCTTTTCTTCTTTCAATTGACAATCGTCAATAAATATAAAGTTCTTGTAAAATATTCCATGTTAATTCGTGAATGATCATTACTGTTCCCTATGAATGTTCTCCTAAGCAAACCGTCCTGACTCTCTCTCTTTCTGCATAACTTGCAAATCAAGTCTCTGTGTAGCATATTTCAAAGCCTCCTTCCGTTGCCTCAAAATCTGCATCCTCGCCAAAGCCTGGCCCTCTAACTTCTTCACTCTAGCCTTCGGTTTAACCTCCGTCAACGACGTCAACCGATCCTGTTGTAAATCCGCCTGTGCTTTCAACGTCGCAACTCTTCTCTCAACGCGATCCAACTGGCGCGTTGCTCGCGTAAGAAGTCTTTCTACAGCTGGAGCTATTTCCTGACGAAGGGACGTCTCAGCGGCGGCTAGTTTTGGTTGCGGAATGAGTTCATAGTGCTGTTGTTGTTAGTTTCTGGATGACAAGTTGGGTAGATAGACACTTACACGGATGTGTTTGAAAATCGTGATTAATCGAGGGAAATCAGAGACGTCCTTGGATATCGTGGCGACAGTAGAGTCAAGATGCATAAGCGCAGAGCGCAATGAAGACACGCAATCACCGTACGATGACATGATGTTGTGGCCACTTAAACAAACTCAATGATACGATGTGCTGCGGTATTGGTCAAAGGAGACCTGGTGATCTGGGACGCCGCTTGCGCGTTGTTTACTTTAAGGTCCCAAGTGAACGGTCCACCTTGCCGAATTGAGAAATCACCAACAATATAATTCGAAATGACGACAATGACGTTATCTAGACAACAGCTGTCAGGCCCTATGGCGCAACGGTAGCGCGTTTGACTCCAGATCAAAAGGTTATCCGTTCAAATCGGGTTGGGGTCAGTTGAGCTTCTGGTATCACACCAGTTTCCTTTTTTGTTGTGTTTAAAGTCTTGACAAGTTCTTGAATGTGAGGTTGCTGCAACCTCTTGCACTCGAACACCAGCTCGATCTCTTTTTTGTTGTTATCATGGGGCTGACAGTCACAGTGATATGAAAACAAGTTGAGTACAGCTTCTCGCAATTTTGCAGGGGTCTTTTTTGGACTATATATTTTGACATAACTGTCCAGGAAACATCGAATAGGCACTATGGCCGAGTGGTTAAGGCGCACCCCTGCTAAGGGTGTCCGTTCGCGGGCGCGTGTTCGAATCACGTTGGTGTCGACATTTCTTTTTGCATTTTTCTCTTAGGTTGAGTCAGTGGAAAATGTGACATAAGCTGACGGCACTACGGCGTGCTAAGGTGAATTTTCTGAGGGATGAGTTGTTGGATTATGCGATGATGCAAGTGTTTCTCTTGTAGTTCTTTTTGTTCGATTTTTTTTTTCTATCATTATCAATATATAATCATGAAAGACGAAGGAAATCAAAGTATGCCGGCTTTTCAACGGCTAATCGACTTGGCTGTCCGAAATGATATCAAGTTGAACGGGATTTTCCCCAAACTGATCCCGGGAGCCGGTGCGGGTATGGTTGCGCAAAGGAAGATCAAGGTATGACACATGTTACTCTAAGAATTAAAGAATGCCCATATACTCATGTTTGTACTTTAGAAAGGAGAAATCGTGGTGACCGTACCTACTAGGACTCTGAGGTCCCGAGACACCGTTTCTAAGTCGGTGGCTAAAAAACTACCCAAAGACTTTTCTGCTCATGGATTAATTGCCACTGAGATTCTTCTCGATGAGGATCCGGACTTTGCTGATTGGAAGGCGGTCTTCCCTACATTGGATGATTTAACTGCTGGCATGCCGATTTTATGGCCGGCTAGTCTTCAAAGTCTACTGCCTTCTTCATGTCAACGGAGATTAGCGAAACAGCGGGAGGCCTTCCAAAAGGATTGGGAGGCTGTTCGGGAGACCTTCCCTGAGGTCAAGGAGACAGACTATAGATATGCTTGGTTGATTGTTAATACTCGTGGGTTTTACAACAACAGCTCTAGTATGCGCAAGTATACGACACGGGATAGACTAGCGTTACAACCGGTAGTTGACTTACTTAACCACGCGGAGACGGGTTGTGATGTTAAGTTTGGTGTGTTGAGTTTCACAGTTGCGGCCGAAAAGGAATATGCTGAAGGCGAGGAAGTGTTCCTAAGTTATGGACCTCATGGGAATGATTTCTTGTTTGTGGAGTATGGTTTCGTTATGGAACAGAATAAGTGGGATGACGTATGTATCGATAGTGTTCTAGAGAATCTGTTCTCTCCGGCACAAAAAGAACGTCTTGAGGAACAAGATTTCTGGGGAAAGTACATGGTCGATAGACGTACAGCGGGTTGTTACAGGACACAAGTGGTCCTTAGAATACTCGTATTGAATGAAGGGCGTTGGCAACGTGTTGTCAGTGGTGTTGATGAAGCTGAGGATGTCCAGGATAAAGTGGACGAACTATTATTAAAGGCCGTCTGTAGATACCGGATCACGGCAGCAGAGAGTCTTGAAGTCTTGGAAGAAGAAGAAAAGGCTGTGGAAAGAGTGGGTACTGCAGATCAGAGGGCTTTGCTTACGAGAAGGTGGGGTCAGATACGGGAGACATTGGATGTCGTGGAAGGTTTATTACTTCAGGCGGGTAAAGTTCGTGGGGGCCAGTGAAGTATTCACACAAAATAGTGGTATGGTGGCGGCATATTACGACGTTGAGGTGGTGGGGTGCATGAAAATATAGGTTCATCTAAAGATGATGGGACATATATAGAAGCTCTGGACAAAATGGTAGTCGTTATCAATCATACATACATCTATCAGCGGCATTTAGATGTATAGCTGATCTTTCAAATATGACATTAGCAACACAGACCAACATCCATCAGTATACAGCCCGTTTGATAGGCCAAGCACAATCCAACCCGTCATTTAGGTTTCCACAAACCGTAATGTCCGTCGACACACCATCTTCTGCATCCTTCCGCTTCTATATTCGGATGTTATGAGACTCGATGATGTTCTACTAATCCACGTAGGTCTCAACGAGATGGTAACACACACCGTTTGTGTCGCCCGCCGCGTTGTCCGCAAGCGCTCTTCCTGGGTTTGTCGGTGAATGTCGTGTAACCTTACATGGAATGGGAAAGTACATTAAGCCGATGGTTACATGCGCAGGAGGTAGTTTAGGTCACAGTCGGTGATGTCCATTTGGTGATTATTCAGAGACAAGATCTAGAAATCAGATTCAGATTGAGATTGCGGATAGTTACAGTGGGGAATTATGACAGATGTTTGTAGAAAAGTATAGAATAACGCTTAGTACAGCGATCTATACTTGGTATCAAGGTACGTATCATCGGCGTAGACAAAAACTACCACGGCACATCATTTTTAATGCATGCAGTTCCTGTATCATCGGCAATGACGTTGTTGGCAGGTAATATGTAATGATTCTGTGTGTAATGGTGGCTGCTGGATATAGCTGAGACAGGACGTGCACAAGCATCAAATTCATGTGTACAAAAGTAGAGGCCACGGGAAAAAAAGGAAGCTGTAGACATCCGCTGTAGAATGTGCTGTACGCCTAGATCTAAAACATTCTCAGTACACTCAAACAACCGAAATAATTACCCTATGTATATTTGTTCCAAGAGTAAAGGCCTGATGAACTATGTACATATGTACCTGACCATCTACAGGCGTAAAGAAATGAACAAATGCGTGAAACGGCCTCTGTTTTGCTTGTCAACCACGGACACTACAGGCCTAGGGCCACTTGTGTTGAAACGAAAATACAGTAGACTTGTCTACAGGTCACTGACTCTTTTGTTTCGACAAAGTAACGGTATACAGGGTTTTAAGAAGCTCGTATTTCCATGTGGTCGAGACAAGAGTGACGGGTTCGATTATGAACGACAGGAATTTCGATCGGTAGATGGAATACGAGGAATGTAAGTACATATACAGTCTTCAAATATCTGGGGATTTCCTTGGGAATTTCAAACATCAGATGCAACAGTTACATGGCATTCCCAACTCTTCATAATAAGGTTAGAATTGTTGCTGTTTGCTGACTTTGTAGGGTCCGGTACAACGGTCGACTTTCTTCCACTATTGAGTTACTGGATACCAACAGTGAAAACCCTGAATTTCGTGCCCCAATACTTTTGAGCAATTTTGTAAAGAGGAAACACGCCCCCTCCTCGTCCTCTCATTGGCTTTTTCGGTCTGGAAACTGCAGTAACCCTCCCCACATATTCATTTCCTCACTAAATTCTGGCCTTACCAAAAACAACAAGATGTCGTCCAGGAACGCGCAAGTCTCTCAGTCTAGAATCTTGACTAGCTCCGGCTAATAAAGTTTGAACGAACGGAATCAGAGACAATCACACGTCGTCAAAGTTTCTTTGCATCCTGTTGGATTGCAAGATTAGATGCTTTATGATCGGCCTATGGTGACTCGCCCGTATTGGGATTTTCCATTCTTAATACTCAATTCTAGGGCTGACTGTATGTACCTTACTATTGGCAAGCCCTTAGTCTAGGGATTCCAGGTCTAGGGATTCCAGGTCTGGATCATCACCAACACATCCACATGGTTTCTTTGCTGTTGGCACTTTACTTGTCTGTCACCTGGTCACTGCTAGGGTTACTTATAAAGACCTGCGTGTAATCGCCATAGTTCGCGTCTATTGAGTGAGAGCAAAGAGACAACAGCGGGGGTTTAGCTTTAACCTGATAATTTCGGCTGTCCTTCTAAAGTCCAAGCTTACTTCAACTTTGACTTTTGACAACAACAGATGTATTGGGGGGTCCTTGTCGCGTGACAGATGTCCATCTTTCTGAAGAACCAAACTTGAGAGACTACTGTATTAAACACATGCATTAGCTGCAGACAGACGACATTTCGCTTGGACTAGAGGGAGAACAGAACTTGCTAGGGAGAACAACATGTGACGACATATCAACCGGTTGTTAAGAAGGACGACGACGACGACTACGACAATTCTTAAGAGAAAATTGTGAATGTATTCGTAATTTCCCTCAAAGTTGTCCGGAAAAAGTCAACTTGACCCGCTCTCCCCGATTGAAAACTTTGCCGGCCCGACTTTCTTCTTTGAACCGGTGTTTAAACGATCCTGCCGTCACTGGTGTCGGGGACACGTCGGTGAAGCCTGTTTATCCTATTCCGGTTCATTCAACCGAGTAAGCCAACCACATCATGACTAATAGCAAAATGCAAAAAAAAGCAAAAGGCAAGAAAGACTTTTCACCGGTTGACTCCTCCAGTCAGTCAGTCAGTGGAACTCGTGGAGAAATCCACAAACAGCGGAACCTGCAGTCCACATGATACTCCACCTAGATGCATTTTGCAGTTCGCTATCCCCCACAGTAATCCCAGCTGGCGTTGAATTTCTTCTTTGTCCATTTTGATTGGAATTGTCGGTGATCGACTTACATGAGGCCTTTTGAAAAATCAAGGTAATAGTCTAGATTTCTCAAAATATTCTCCCCCATTCATGACCGTCCAAGAGGAACACGTAATTTGCCATTGGCGCCGACCACACAAGCCAAGTTGAAAAACACACAAACTTGTCAAATCAAGGCCTCTGGTTATGAGAAAACACGCCCCCTTGTCTACGTAAAATACAAACTACAGTCCCGGCCGCAAGCCCAGGAACCACACCTAATTACCCCTGATCCTAGTGCCTAACATGTGGATCGATCCAGACAAAGTCACCAATGAAATACCAACTGGCTTTCTGAGCAACTCTTTGTCCCTTGTCTCTGGCTCTTTCAGAAGAGACCGGGGCGTGTCTGGACTCTTCTCGGAGGTGGGGTGTGTGAGAATCTGGTCAATGCAGGTTCCATAATCCATAATGGAGGAGACGGGGAGTGAGCATTTGTCTTGGGATGGAGGAAACAAGAACAAGCGTACAACAAAGTCAGAAGAGACAGTCGGAAAAGACGCCCGCATTAAGAAGGTCCCGTTTTGTATAAGAGACGGTGCACTCCGCTGTCTCTCCATCATCGTGACTTTTACTTTTGCTTCTCCTCATTACGATTACGTTTAACGCTCTTTCTATTCACAAGGCCTAGTCCCTTTACAATTTCACTCCGATCAGTCTAGCTGTGCTCAGTCTACCATTCACTCCTTCAACACACTACTTTACTCACGATCTTGACGCTTCCAGCCGAATCAATCTTCTTTTACCCAAACTTCTTAACAAAATAAACACATTCAAAATGAAGTTCACTACCATTATCGCCGTTCTGGCCCCTCTGGCTCTTGCCCAGGACGTTTCTACCACCGAGACTTCTACTTCCACCATCACTCTCACCAAGACTTTGACTCTTTCCCGCGCCCACACCGCCGTTGCCGTTGCTTCCGCTTCGGCTACCCCTTTTTACTCGGCCAACAGCACTGCCCAGGTCACCGGTCACTCTTCTTCCGGCTTCATTTCTTACACTTCGGCTACTCTTACTTCCACTGCTACCGCTAAGGCTTCTGGTTCCGCTACTACCTCTTCTCCTGCCACTGGTGCTGCCGGTGTTACTGGTCACAACGGTCTTTTGGCTGCCGCCGCTGGTATTGTCATTGTTGCCATGCTTTAAACAGTATAACCAACCAACAAAACAAACAAAAAATGTCTCTTTTATAGACGCTTCTCCTGTCTTCTTTCTTGACAGCTCAGTTTACTGAGATTTATTCTCTTCTTACGCTCTTTATCAACTTCTTTTCATCGTTGTCGGCAACAACATTTTCGTTTTTCTTCGCCAGTTTGGACATTTTCCAGCTACCCTCTTTTTAACTACTAGTCTTCTTTGCCACTCCAGTACCGGTCACTCCTCTTGGTTTCTTCTTTTATACCCCCTTTGTATCTTTTTACTCGGACACTTTTTTATCACTTTGATACCCGTCCAATTCCCAACGTTTCTTGTATATTTAGATCGGATTTCTCTTTTATTTCTGTTAGACGTTGGCTTTCTTCTTAGTGTACCTTGCTGGCTGGACTTCTTTTATCTACTTTTTTTCAATTTCGTCTTGGTTGGTATATCTACTCATTGGTGACAACTTTTCAGTTGCTCTCCTGAGTTCTTGTATCCTTCCAATCCAGTTTATCCATATCCAAACGCAATTGACCATTTGTTCTCATGTCTGTCTGTATTTGATAACCGTCTTGGCTGGTTGGACTATGATTATGAATATATTTAATGACTCTAATATTTGTTATGTTCTTGTGAATCGATGATTGCTCTCTATGTCTGGCCCATGTTGCTTCATCCGTGCTTGACTTGACCATGCTTGTTCATGTTACACCACATGTTTTTTTTTTTTCTTTTTCGCTACTGCCTTCACAGAATCTATGATGACTAATATCACAACATATCTTCAACAAGCTCGCTTAGCTCAGTTGGTTAGAGCGTCGTACTAATATTCAACCTCGAATATCAAGTAATGCGAAGGTCGCCAGTTCGACCCTGGTAGTGAGCAATTCACACGATATCTTCTTTTTGCTTCTATAGCCGAGTTAAATCCTCTCTCCTGTAACTTTGACAAAAGAGTTGCATGCGGATTCGATTGCGCTTGCACTTGCTATCCACGGAAAATCACGGGCTAATAAACGCCTCATCCTGGTTGGTTAGTTGATTTTTTTTCAGTGGTTTAGGGGGGATGCCCTGTCCGTGGTGCACTACTTTGGCCTGATTTGGCCTGTAATTCCCTGGATTTGAGGCGAGATCTGGTTTTGTTCCATTATCTAAGCTAATCCGCGGAAAGTTGTTGAGATTGTTTTGGATGGCTCTCGTTCCTCTTTTCCTTTCCATTTCTGGATCTCTAGTACACGATAGATTTGTTTTTTAGACATCAAGATTCTCTCCATTCTTGTCGTTCGTTTGCCTTACTTTTTGTTTTTTTCTTCGACTTTTACGACACTTGGCATTCCATTTGGAAACTTGCATCTCCATTCGCTTCAAACATTCATATTTCCCGAAACATAGACGATCCCGATAGAACCCCACCATTGGCCTCCGCCTAAAATATTCGACCTTCATATCTTTCAACATGTCGTCATCACTTCAGCGTCTTCAGTCTTTGAGACAGCGTGTCCCTGTCACCGTGGCTGCATCTGCCCGCCGCACCCTCGCTACCGAAGTCCCGGCTCCCGCAATTACCCCGGCTCATGCCCGTGGAGACCCCGTCGCCGAACTTGCCAAGGGAAAGACCCGTGGTGCGCGCCCCACGTACTTTAAGGACACCACAGTTGCGCCATTTGGTGAATTCCTCGCTTCAAAACAATCCCTTGCAGCATCCGAGGCCTATGAACTCAAGACTGTTCAGGTCGGCCCCGAAGGCCGCAAGCGCACCGTTACCCGTCTTCCCGAGTGGCTAAAGACCCCCATTCCCGCGGGTAACGAGAATTACAATGCTATCAAGAAGGATCTGCGCGGTCTTGGTCTTCACACTGTGTGCGAGGAGGCGCGTTGCCCGAATATCAGTGAATGCTGGGGTGGTAGCAACAAGAGTGCAGCTACGGCTACTATCATGCTCATGGGTGACACATGTACCCGTGGTTGCCGTTTCTGTTCGGTAAAGACCAACCGTAACCCAGCGCCATTGGACCCCCACGAGCCCGAAAACACTGCTGAGGCGTTGGCCCGTTGGGGTCTTGGTTACGTTGTTCTTACCAGTGTCGACAGAGATGATCTGAAGGATGGTGGTGCTTACCACTTTGCCGATACCATTCGTCGCATCAAGCAGAAGCGGGCACAGATGCTCGTTGAGGCGTTGACTGGTGATTTCCATGGTAACCTTGAGATGGTAAAGGTTGTGGCACAGAGTGGTCTGGATGTTTATGCGCACAACCTCGAGACAGTCGAAGACCTTACCCCATATGTTCGTGATCGCAGAGCGACATTCAGACAGAGTTTGAAGGTTCTTGAGACAGCCAAGAACACGCGGTCAGATCTGATCACAAAGACGAGTATGATGTTGGGTCTGGGAGAACAAGAACATGAGATTGAAGCTGCGTTGAAGGGTAAGTTTCCTCCCAACCCTCTTTGGAGACTTGTGTGTTTGAGTCTACATAGAAGTACAATAATAACTAACATATATAGCCATGCGCGAACACGGCGTTGATGTCGTTACATTCGGTCAGTACATGCGCCCCACCAAACGTCACATCCAAGTCGCTCGCTACGTCACGCCCGCTGAGTTTGACATGTGGCGTGACCGGGCAATGAGCATGGGCTTCCTGTACTGTGCTTCGGGACCATTAGTCCGTTCATCATACAAGGCCGGTGAAGTCTTTATTGAGAATGTTCTGCGGAAACGTGGTGGTGCTAAAATGCCTGATGGTGCTAAACTCACTGACGCAGTAGTCGTCGAAGAGTTGGCTAAGGCTGGTAAAATGATTTAGACAGCATACATCTATATACAATCTATGCTTCTGATAGAGCATTTTCACGAATTAAAGATTGGTGGGACTTTGACGCATGATAGGGTTACATAGGGTATGAACACAAATGTGTACGATAATAAAATTACGAGGCTGAAGCGCGTTGGATTTGGAGCATAATTACATGGTTGTTGTCTGTGATATGAGTATGCATAGCATGGCCTTGAATCCTAAGTCCACTGACGCGGCATTTTTTGGTCAGAGGAGATTATGAATCAATGAATGCTACATAGAATAATGAAGAATTAGCAAAAATTAGATAGTAAATGACCTATTTGGAGAAGATGGATCAAGTTCAATGTTTAGTCAGAAATAACGCAAAATGTCAAAAAATAAGAACCCCTTCAAAAAAAAGAAAGCTTTAAATTGTACAAGTCTTTAGTTTGTTAGTGTGTATGTACATCGTGGATTTCTACCCGTAAATAGATTTAACAGATCTGGATTCATTTTATTTCATTTCTTCTTCCGTTTCCTGTTCTTGCAGCCGCTGTCAGTCGTTGATTTTTTAATTACTTTATTTGTATCTCATTTTTTATACCTTTTCCTTTTATCTTTTTTTTCTGTAAACCCTCGATTGATTGATAGCGACGAACGACATCTCATAACTTAAACGAGCCACCCGATTCACCGACCGACTGAGATCCTTTGTATCTGTCGTCCTTCACGCCAAACGCCACTGCAGACAAACGACTTTTGCATTTTCAGCGTTCCTACCTGCATTTTTTACAGCATTTTACTTTTACAGAGACTTGTGAATACTTTCGCGATGCCTGCTCTGTGTGGAGGATCAAAGACTGTCCAGCGCAAGCTGGTTCTATTGTGCGTTGTTCTGCGACGACTATTGCGAATGCATTGGTGACGCGCCGTTTGAAGCCCAGGACTTGCGACTAACTTATTGGCTTTATAGGGGTGATGGTGCTAGTGGAAAGACTTCGCTTCTCAATGTGTTCACGAGAGGTTATTTCCCGACGGTTTATGAACCTACTGTGTTCGAGAACTATGTCCATGGTGCGTTTTCGTCCGTCATCTTTGGAATATGCGCTCAACTAACAATACCCAGATATCTTTGTTGATAACGTTCACATCGAGTTGTCTCTTTGGGATACCGCTGGTCAAGAAGAATTCGACCGTCTGCGCAGTCTCTCATACGGTAAGACCGAGCCGAACATCTCCACCGTTGAATCCGAATCTAACAACGATCCACCTTCCCAGACGATACCGACCTGATTATGCTCTGCTACAGCGTCGACAGCAAAGATTCCCTCGAAAACGTTGAATCCAAGTGGGTTGGTGAAATTGCCGACAACTGCCCCAACACTAAGCTCGTTCTAGTCGCTCTCAAGTGCGACTTGCGCGAAGCCGATGCCGACGAAGATGCCGAGGGTGACGCTGCCGCCGCTGCTGCCCAGCGTGGCGAGAAGAAGCCTACCATCAACTATGACCAGGGCCTTGAGGTTGCTAGACGTATTGGTGCCCTGCGGTATTTGGAGTGCTCTGCGATGAAGAATCGTGGTGTCAATGAGGCTTTCACAGAGGCGGCGAGAGTCGCTTTGAGTGTTAAGAGAGATAATGATGATGGCAAGTGTGTGTTGATGTAGGTGTATGAGGAAAGGTCGGTTTTGTTTTCGGGTTCTTGCTTCTGTACGGCCTATAGCCGCTGCTTGTCTTTGTTTTTATCATCTCTTTCTTTTTCTTTCTTGGCATGTTGATGACGACGACGGCGGCTTTTCTTCTGTTTGTGAGCATGTCTTTCTTTGGTGGCTGGTGATTCACGGCATTTCTTTATATCATTCTGTTTTTTTTTTTCTATCGATATATATTATATGTGATATCGTATTAGCCATTAGGGTCTATATCAGTTCTACTTGATTTCTAGGATTTTCCATCTACACTTTCTGGGTGCCAGTGCCATCGACAGAAGCTGGTACCGGCTCTTCTTTGCTTTTCCAGAACAGGAAGGCTACTGCCATAAGAACCTTCAAACCACCCGCGATCCAAATGGGTGGTGGCATTCCATCGTCGGCACGCTGCAACCAAGCGCCAATGACACCACCGATAAGGAAGGTGACCATAGCGAGGACTCTCCGATCGCGCTTCTCATTCTGGCCCGGCCAGGCAAACAGCTTGGGGTCCGAAAATAGATCAGTGTAAAGCGACGTCAAAACTGTAGTTGGCACCTCATTGTATCCCAAAACTCTCGACATAACAACCTGTCCACCAAACTGGAAAGCCAAAAGCGCAACCGGAATCAAAACGATCATGGAGGTTTGGCCCTCGTGTAGCTCCTTGTTGGGGTCTACAGCATAATCAACAAACTGCGGAATAGCTCCGACTTGAATCATAATAGCGACGGCAAGAATAGCGGCAGCCTGCAGAGCAAAGTTGAGAGCTAGAGTAAGCTTGCGCTTAGCACCCATACGACGGAACTGGCCAAAGACGAAGCAGCCAAGCCAGAAAGAGGCGATAGAAACTAAGGCCTTAAGCCAAAGTTTAGGCTGGAGAGGAGGGAGATTCGCGGCGCCAAGAGCGAGGAAGATGGTGTTACCTGAAACCTATTAGACAAATCCAGTAACTATATAACGAACTTAACTAACCAGTCTGCATGCCAACAAAGACACCGGCAGCGTTAAACGCAACAGTGTCGCATAGTCCCGTTATTCCACAGCACACTAAAACCGGGATATCCGTCCACTTGCGATCAACTTCATCTGATAAGCGAGCGAAGAAGTTGCGCGGAGGCGGGTCGTTGATTGTATTTTCGGACGAGGTAGTCACCATTTTGGGTGGTATATTTATCCGACGAGTTTAGGGCAATTGCAACAAAAGAAAGGATTACGCGCGGTGCGTGAAAAAAAAAACAGCAGAGTAACTGGCTGATAACTCGACTGACTCGACCAGTGTCAGATCCGGATCCGAAACGAAAGGCTCACGATACTCCTGAACAAAATATAAAGTCCGAGGAAAACAGGAAAAGCAAAGGCCTTTCTTATAAAACCGCGCCGGTGGGTCTTTATCCTTTATCTCCTCTTCCCAAACTACCGTTCTCACCAAATTCCTGCCGCGATATCCGTCCATACGTCTCTCCACAACCCTAATTGGTCTCAGTCAGCGCCAAAGCGGTCGTCGAAGGATCTCGTCGTGATTTTCTTGTCTAATGTCGTCATCCGAGTTTATTGTGTTTGGTTGACGGCCGGCAATGCGGCTCTGGCGATGTCGGATGTCGGCACGTTTGATCTATTCTTTGGTAATCTAGAATCGGAATCGAGTCATGACGGGGTTAGTTCGGATGGATGTCCTGATTTTGCGCGACATGTACAGAACCCTATTAGTGCTGTTTGAGATATAACCCTAATAAAATGCATGGGTATAAAAGCCCTGTTAGCAAAGAGTTTGACATGAAGCATTACGCCAGCCCTGGTTGCACAATTGGTTAGTGCGTTGGACTTTTACGATATATAAAAGGTTATCCAAAGGTTGCGGGTTCGAGTCCCGCCTGGGGCGTTGCTTTTTGAGTCTTGTAGCTCCATTCTTTTTTTTTTTTTTTTTTTTTTTCGTTTTTTGTTTTGACGTTTGTTTTGTTTGCTTGATTTTAAGTGCTGACACAAATCGTGCATCTACCACATTCTTTGACTTGACTTGTCCTGCCAACCATACCCCGGACCGAACCGCAGCTACAAACAACAGGCACTTCGTTTGATTACATTAAGACCTTGGCTTCTTAAACGGAAAGGGGAAACGAGAACAGTCACCGTGACACCTAGCACCGGTTCAGATTACAAAACTTGGCTGTGTCTAGAGGGATCAGGAACTAACTACATACAAAGTTAGCCAGGAGACAACGAGGAGGCCCCTGCATAGAATGGAACAGTTCTTGGTCTTGGAAGCAAATCGTTGCACTGGATTGGCCCCTTTTAGAAGGAATATTTTACTCTTGGAATGTTTGGCTTCTGTGTAAGAAGCTTAATATTAGAAGGAATTTGCCTTTATCGACATGTTTGTAGGTATTATTCAAGATCTATCTGGTTGGCCTCCCTTTTCAACGCCAAGTTGAGCGAGTCCCTCCTCCCTGATCCTGATAATCGACTCGCCAAGTTGTGGTCGGCCGGCAAGTGGCATGGCATTGTCTTGCGGTCATTGCTCTTTTCCTTGGCCAGGTTGGTTCGAAGCGCAGACAAGTCGACATGGATGGTTGACATGAGTATTTGATCTTCATGTTCCGTTTCATTTTTCTTCCTTCTTCTTTTCAACTTATCAAGTCACTCCTTTTTTTCTTTGCGTTTTGCTTACTTGCTCGTGTTCCTGGCCGAGGCAGCGGAAGACTCCGCATTTCATTCATTTATCGGACTGTTTCCTTCGTTTCACAGCTCCGTTGCATTTAAAACACCGCACGTTCGTGTTGCTCCCGCGTGTTCTGTTCGCCTGTCATATAATACGAGTTTTCTCACATACGTCTATCGTTTTCTACTCGATCGAGCCACTTATATCCATAACTATCTGCATCTTGGAGAAAAGTACGCCTGCTCTTACTTCATACATATTCTTAATCCACACAAAATGACGCCACTTACGAAATGGCTCGCCTATGCGGCGCTGCTTGCCGCTCCTATCGCCGCTCAAGTCACTACGGACTGTAACCCCATGAACGCGACTTGTCCAAACGACCCCGCTCTTGGGACAACTTACTCATGGAACTTTACTTCAGAGCCAGATATCGCGTACTGGAAGCAAAAGGTTAGCGGTGTGACCTTTGACTCGGAGTTGGGCGCAACGTTCACTGTGGCAAAGCAGGGTGACTCGCCAACTTTGACTTCCAACTTTTACTTTTTCTGGGGACGGACGGAGATGATGATGAGATGTGCCACTGGAACGGGTATCATCAGCTCCATGATGTGGCTCAGTGATGATTTGGATGAAGTTGACTTTGAGTTCATGGGAGTTTCGCCTAATGAAGCCGCTACCAACTACTTTGGAAAAGGTCATGAGGACTTCAACAACGGTGGCTACCATAACGTCACGTTTAACAACCAAGACGACTTCCACAACTACACTGTCGACTGGACTGAAGATTATCTCAAGTGGTACATCGACGGCTCTCTTATTCGTACACTTGTTCCTTCAGACGCAAACAACTCTTACTATTTCCCACAAACACCCATGACCTTCAACATTGGCATTTGGGCCGGTGGCGATCCTAGTTTACCTCAGGGAACCATCGACTGGGCTGGTGGTGAAACCGATTATGATGCTGGTCCATATAGCATGTACGTCAAGTCAGTCAAGGTTACCGATTACAGCAACAACTCTGCCGAGTATGAATTCACCGATAAGACGGGTATGGCTAGTGGCGTTAAGATTATCAACGGAACTTCAGATGTCGTCGCGGAACTTACTAAGACCCCATCAAAATCGTTGTCTGAAAAGTTTGCCTCCCTCTCTACTGGCGCTAAAGCTGGTATTGCCGGTGGTGCTGGTGCCGTTGCTCTCGGTGCTATTGCTGCTGCCCTGTTCTACTTCATCAAGCAGCGTAAGCGTGGATTTGCCGAGGCCGCCGCTGCCGAGAAGGCCGCTGAAGAGGCTGCTAGGGAAAACGCCGACATGACTGCTAGAGGAATCAACCCTGATGCGTTTGCGGGTAAGACTGGCGCAGATTATAACGCTCTTGACAACGCCAGTGACACGGGCTACTACGGCCAAGGTAGTATGCCTAACACACCCGTTAACGCGACCGGTCCTTTGGATAACTTTGGACAACCCACCATGTCTGGCCTCGGCCCAAGTGGTCTCGCCATTTCTACTTCTGCCGCACCCGCTGCTGGTGCCAGCTCAAACCCATTCAACGATAGTTCCCTTTACCAAAATGGCGGTCTTGCTAGTCCCACAGCCGGCAATTTTGATGCAAACGGGAACCTCATGAGCCCTGCTGGTGCTACGGGTGGGAACAACTATGCGGCTCTCGACGGAAATGCTATCCCGCTGCAGAACCGGAATGGCCCTGGTTTTGCGCGGTAGTTATAATGTGAAGTGTGGTTTGATTTAGTTCCGGTCGTTGATTCCCCAAGTAATCCTATTCTGCTCTTTTCAATCATATATTACTAAGCATGTATTTATGTGTGTATCTGTTGTTATCTTGTCCTGTGAAACCGTGTTGTGTGACTTGTTTGTCTGACATTATTAGAGCTGACAAAGCGTGCGTGGAAACTAATTCGCTACCGCCCTTTGGAGAGCTTCGATGGTGATACTCTTGGGTCTTTCAATAGGAAGTCCTAGGGCGCGATCCCAAACCATTTGCGCCAGGGGACCGAGTCCTCTACTGACACCAAAGGTAGCTGTGTAGTAGAGAGTTTCTCTAAACCCGTAGTGCCAAAAGAGAGTACCGCTTACAGAGTCAACATTGGGGTAGGGGTTCTTGGTCTTGCCATGCTCGAGGAGGACCTCGGGGGCCAGCTTCGACACTCTTTCAACGAGCTGGAAGACAGAATCAGCAGAGATGGCAGGAGAAGCCTTAGCAAAGTCCATCAAAGCCTTGAATCTTGGATCCGGCGCACGCAGAACAGCATGGCCATATCCAGGGATGACACGACCAGAGTTCAACGTCTTCCAAAGATAATCTGTGATATCCTTGTCACTGGCATTCTTAGGAAGGGCCTCCTTCAAATCGAGAGTCCAGCGGAGAACCTCCTGGGCAGCTAGACCGTGAAGAGGACCAGCAAGACCGGCAAGTCCTGCACTATAGCTGAGGAATGGATCACTCAAGGCGCTACCTACAAGATGGGTAGTATGCGAACTGACATTGCCACCTTCATGGTCACCATGCAGAGCCAAATACAACCTCAAAACATCTTGGAAACTAGCGTCCTCTGGACCTCCCTTTCCAAGCATCTTGGCAAAGTTGAACGCCCAGTCTTTGTCCGGGTCAGCTCTAGCGACTTCAGCAGCAGCACCAGGTTTTCCATAGCTATGCGCATAGATAGTCGCAGCAATAGTGGGTAATTTCGCAAGGAGAGAAATGACGTCATCGAAGGTTGCTTCCCAGTACTCCGTCTTTGGCATGCCCGCAGCGTATTTCGCGGCAAAGATGGATTCACGACTGAGAGAGGCAACGGCCATGCTAAAAGCGGTCATGGGGTGGAGGTCTCTAGGGAAGTTTAAGAGGAGATTATGGGTGAATTCGGGGAGCTCTGATTTGGCTGCTAGTTCGCGACTGAGCTGTTGCGTCTGTTCTGCGGACGGGATATTCCCCGTGAGTAGATACCAGAACATGGCCTCTGGCAACATGGCGCCGGTTTTACTTTGTGGGAGAATCTCCTGACACTCGGGGATACTCTTGCCATGGAAGCGAATGCCTTCTTGTGGGTCGAGAGACGAGGAACACCATAGCATAGAGGGAAGTCCGCGCATACCACCGAGTACCTGAGAGACAGTAAGACTACCAATTGTATGGTCGCCATTTGCTTTAAGTGACTTGATTGTGTTGAGACGAGCAGGAATCGCGGAGCGGAGGGTGTCTCTTAGGGTGGGCAGAGACGAAACCGTGGCAAGGGTACGCCGGCCGGTCTGGGTGGGGTTAGCTTATGTGCGATAGTGGGAGGAACAAACTTACCGGGAGCCGACCAACTAAAAGAAGCGGGGATTTAATAGTTGTAATGAGCATTGCGAATGATGATTATGTGTGTGATTATCGAGAAAACGCTTTGAAACATATTGGATGATCCTATCTTTATATTGTGGTGATAACTTGGAGAACAAGTGAAACCCGACACCCTCTTCCACACAACCGACCTCGGTACTCCGTAGTCTCACTTATAAACTCTCCAAAAGCCCATTTCGGATCTCCAACTTAGTGTTAGTTCCATCCGGATTAGATTTGATTTGATGTTTCGTCCGGATTAGACAAAGCTGGAGAGATGTACCCAGGGTCTAGGGTTAGATATATCTCCAACGTTGTGTCACAATGGCAGTGATGGAGATCATGTTGTTATACAGATATGGAAAGTTTAATTCAGGCTAAAATACAATGATGAAAGAAAAGAAGAGCAAAAACCAGACCTGATCTACAGGCTGGTCTTCAGGGCGTTGTTAGTAGGGGCCGGTGTAGGGTTACCTTCAGGAGTAACATAAGCCTTGGTCATGGCACCATCAACAACCATATCATGACCGTTGACGAAAGAAGCCTCATCACTGGCGAGGAAAAGAACGGCCTTAGCTTGCTCAATAGCCTCACCGAAACGACCACTGGGGAAGTGAACGGTGCGACGCAGACGCTTAGCCTGGTCATCACCAAGCCAGTCCTGCAGAAGGGGGGTGTTCAACGGCGCCGGGCAAAGCGAGTTGAAACGGAATCCCTCTCTAGCATGGACAATAGCCAATTCTCTAGTCATGGCCAAAACAGCACCCTTAGAGGTGGTGTAAGCCAACTGGGGGGTAGCAGCGCCAACTAAGGCGACAACGGAAGCAGTGTTAATGACACTAGCGGCAATCTTCTTATTCCGACGGAAAGCAAGAACGGCGTGCTTGCTACCATACCAGACACCCTTGACGTTGATGTTCTGGGTGAGATCCCAGATGGCTTCGGGGGTGTTTACGGCGTCGTCATCTTGGGCGTGCATGATGCCGGCGTTGTTGAAGATGATGTCGAGACCACCCCAGGCGTCGGGGGCTTCACAGAGGGCAGCAACCTGGGCTTCCTTGGAGACGTCGCAGACCTGCAAGGGGAAAAGTTAGATTCTGCTGAAAGGGATGGGAAAGATCCGTCTTTCTTACCTTGGTCTCAATCTTGCCAGCACCGGGAACCAGCTCGAGAACCTTGGCCTTGGCCTTCTCAAGAGCTGGCTCGGAGATATCAGCCATGATGACATTGGCGCCTTCTTGGGCGAAGAGAATGGTAGTTTCAAGACCAATGCCACTGTTCTTGTTAGAAACTATGTGCTCTACAACCTATAATAAGAAACATACCCGGCAGCACCGGTAATCACGGCGTTCTTTCCAGCAAGACGTCCGACCATTTTGTATGTATGTGTATTAGTGTAGAAGAAATAAAGATAATGTAAGTTATAAGAGAATCTAAATGTCTTAAACTAAAAACTACAAAAAGAGGTGCTAATTCGCGTCTTAGATATACATACTTAGATAACACACATCACACCACGTCATATCGCATGGTCCCTCCCCCCCGCTCTGTCTTTAACTCCACCTGTCCTATCTCTAGATAAAGGGAATCCTCCGGGAACGGGCCGGATCATGATAACGCGGGGTTGGCCGTGGGAAAGTGTAGGGTTATAGATTGGTATCGATGAACCCTAGACAACCCTTGTTATTAACTGTATGACGTCGGTAGTTTTGTTGTCGCATCTTAAGGTCAAAAATCATCACAGACGGTATCAATGATACACAAAAATGGAGACATCTGAAGACGCACCAGCCCCCCAACCTGTCAAACTATCATTACCTTTAGTATGATCCTTCCCCCCTTTATTCTCCACATCAAACTAACCCGTTCCCGCAGGCGTTTCAGCAAAGCCTCTTTCAATCCCTCCGCGCCCAAGATTCACTGACGATTCTCGCCCGCGGCCTTGGATTGCCTCGAATCTTGGCTAATCTATTACACTCGTATGATGCATCGGGGAATAACCTGATTTTGATTTTGGGGTTAACTCCTACGCAATCTCATCGACTTGCGAGGGCTTTGATTGAAGCTAAGGTTACTTCGTCGGCTGAAAAGGCCCGCGGGTTGACGATTATCACGGCGAAGGATACGCCTAGGACTAGATATGAGTTATATGCACAAGGCGGTATCTTTAGTGTTACTGCTAGAGTGTTGATTGGTGACGTGCTTAGTGGGGTTGTAGATGTCCCCAAGATCACGGGTGTTGTTGCTGTTAGAGCGGAGAGGTTCACAGCGACAAGTAATGAAGCCTTTATCTTGAGAGTATATCGGGAGAAGAACCGAACAGGCTTTTTAAAAGCCTTCTCAGAGACACCAGAACCATTCACTAGAGGTTTCGACACTCTTTCCAAACGACTACGTGCGTTATTCCTCACCCGAGTCGCTTTATGGCCTCGTTATCATGTCTCCGTGGCAGAGAGTCTTGAGGGAAACAAGAAAGCAGAGGTAGTTGAGTTGGAAGTCCCTTTAACCCCCGCCATGTCAGATATTCAAAATGCCATTCGCGAATGTGTAGATCTTTGCATCCAAGAAGTCAAGAAGATGAATTCTACCTTGGGGCTTGACTATGACGAATGGGACGTGGTGAAGGGTGGTTTGGAGTCTTTTGATGTGGTTATCCGTCGTCAGTTGGAGCCTTACTGGCATCGTTTATCCATCAAGACGAAGAGAATCGTGTCAGACTTGGCTGTTTTACGAACTCTCCTCAAATACGTCCTTGAATATGACTCTGTGTCTTTCCTTAGACATCTAGATTACATCCGAGAAACATACGTTCCCGACCCGTCAAATACCCGTGCCCAGGAAAGTCCCTGGCTCTTCTTGGACGCAGCGCAAGTCATCTTTGAAGCTGCTAAGAAGAGAGTATACAACGCCACCCGTTTAACAACGCGTAACAATGACGTATCAAATATCGACCATCTCGTTCCCGAACTAGAAGAACTACCAAAATGGGATGTCCTCGCTGACGTTCTTGATGAGATTGACAATGCCCTGGCTTCAGAACCACCTTCTACAAACGATACATCCGCGTCCGTTCTCATCATGGTTCGTTCTTCAGAAACATGCCGACAACTGAGGACGTATCTACAAACAATGCATATTAGTCCTGCTGAAAGCGAGGGTAGACCGAAACCTGCGGACGAATTAGAAAGAAGTGGACAATTCATGATGAGGAGGAAGTTAAGATCATACCTTGCGGACAAAAGAACTTTTTCAGCCAACAAGAAACAGTTATATCAAGATAACGACAAAAGCATCAACAAGGCCATTGATTTGACAACCGGCACGATGAAATCAGCAGCTAAAGCACCTCCTATAAACCGTCGAAGAGTCCGTGGAGGCGGTGTAGTAGGAAGTCAATCTCGTCCTTCAACCGAAGTTGAGACGTCCGTGGTGGAAATTCCAGTGGAAGATCTCCCTACAGCTCCCCCATCACCCCGTTTTGATTATCAACCAGATCTCTTCACATCAGCAGATACAGAGACTCATTACGGTTTAATCCCCCCCTCTTCAACAGTCATCCTTCGCGCCTACGATCCTGACGGTGATGGTGATGACACCCTCCTTGACTCTCTCAAACCTCGCTACATAATAATGTACGACGTAGACGCCGCCTTCATCCGTCGTATCGAAGTCTATCGATCATCACACCCAGATCGCGATGTAAGAAGTTACTTCCTATACTACGGTGGCTCAGTCGAAGAGGAGGCCTACCTTGCCGCTGTTCGCAAGGAAAAGGACGCTTTCACGGCACTTATCAAGGCGAGGGCAAGTATGACGTTGACACTTGATGTTGAGAAACCACCACGTGCTCAGGGAACTTCCGAGGACTTTTTAACGGCGGTTAATACGCGGATCGCTGGTGGTGGAAAGTTGACCACTACGAATGTTCAACCGAGGGTGATTGTTGACATTCGTGAGTTTCGCTCTGCATTACCTCCTCTCCTTCACGGGATTGGCCTGTCGGTTGTTCCCGCGCAACTCACAGTAGGAGACTTTGTTTTATCACCCCGTATCTGCGTTGAACGTAAGGCAATCCCCGATCTCATCCAATCATTAGCATCTGGTCGTCTATATTCACAATGCGAAGCAATGACCCGACACTACGCTGTTGCCGTCTTGCTAATCGAATTCGACATTGGAAAATCCTTCAGTCTTGAACGTTTCGCTGATATGGATCACTCATCCTACGCCTCTGTTAACGTGGGTGCCGATCTACAAGGAAAGATCGTCGCACTTACAATTGCCTTTCCACATCTTCGTATTCTGTGGTCTTCAAGTCCTCATGAAACGGCGGATATATTTCAGACACTCAAAACTCAAGAATCCGAACCAGATCCTCGTGAAGCTGTAGAGAAGGGTCTCTACACTGGTGATCGCGAGGTAGAAGGGGGACTTGAACCTTTACTCCAGACAATGGCTACTTCTATCCCCGGAATCACAGACCACAATCTTTCCATTATAACCCGACTTGCTGGCTCCCTCCGAGATTTAGCGAATCTTGAACTTCCAGAACTGACAAAAGCACTCGGCCCGCAAATAGCAGGTCGTATTCACTACTTTTTCAATCGTAACCTAGCACGATAAATCAATTCATTACACATCTAAACAGTCTCAATATACCTCCGCATTTCCCAATCCGTAACAGCTTCTTCCCACTGCCGGACTTCATGCCATCTACTCCCAGCAAAGTGATCCACAAACGCATCCCCAAAGACTTCTCTAGCAACACTGTCCGGTTGTTGGAATCTCTCCGTAGCTTCTCTAAGACTCTTGGCAAGTCTCTCTCCCTTGTCACCAGAACTACCAACCTCCGTACCCCGAGCAAGCGGCGCACACGGAAGTTCTAATTTCTTCTGAACACCTCTCCAGCCGCAACCAAGAATAGCAGCCATGACCAGATGAGGGTTCGAGTCAGCACCACACGTGCGGATTTCAAATCTGGTTGCGCCGGGCTTCGCGGTAGGAGGGGCAATCAGACGGATTGAAGCACCGCGGTGTTCAAGACCCCATGAGACGGTAACAGGGGCCCAGAAGTTCTCTACCAGGCGCTTGTACGAGTTGATAGTCGGAGCCAATAGAGGCATGATATACGGGAGACCTTCGAGGATTCCCGCAAGGAAGTGTCGACCAAAGTCACTCAACCACGCCAAATCAGGATAAGCCGCCGACTCATCAACACTTTCTCTCGCAAAAAGGTTCTTCCCAGTCGCCCTATCAACCACCGAAACGTGAATATGTCCACTATTGCCCGGCAACCCCGCAATAGGCTTCGCCATAAAACACGGGACAACCCCATAACCAACCGCCACAGACTTAAGCGCATACTTGAACAACGCCGCACGATCTGCCATCTCGGCAATCTCATCATACTCCAAGGCAGCTTCGAAAACGCCGGGGCCGGACTCCGTGTGCCAGCCTTCAATGGGGCATTCGAATGATGCACAGGTGCGGAATACGTCATAGTAGAAATCCTTGTTGTGCACGGGACGAGTTAAACTGTACCCGAACATGCCGCTAGTGAGAGATTTCAATGCCGAGGGAGGGTTCGTCTGGAGGAAGGTTGCCGGGGATGACTCGGACTCCGGGGCTTTGAAAGTGTAGAATTCGTATTCGGCTTGTTTCGTTAGTAAAGTTCATTCACCAAGCTTCTGATACAAGACTCACCTCCAGCCAAAGCACCATAGCCTGCGCCAGCCATCTCCTCAACAATGCCACCAAGTAAACTTCTAGGACAAGCGCAAACCGCCTTTCCAGTATCAGGATCCACAAACTTGAGCAAGAACAACGGCACGTTATCCTCCCATGGAATCCGTCTATAAGTGCTCAAGTCCACCTGCGCAAGTAAATCCCGATAACCATTTCCAAGGTTACTAATGGACAATTCCGGCGAGTAAGTCTTATCGTGCATGTCCCAGCCGAAAATAACACTGCAGAAACCGAAGCCACTAGAGAGAATCGTAAGGAACTTGTTCTTCGACATCAGCTTTCCACGCAGAATACCATCGCTGTCGATTCCGGCAACCTTCACAGCGACGTCATCTTTAAGGATATCGGCAACATTGTCGATTGTCACCGTAGCTTCCTTGATAACCGTAGGCGCCATCTTAAATATCGTAAAACGTATAAATCGTAACTTGAATAACAAACAAACAAGTAAAGCCTCAAAACTAGTCACAAAGAGCTTCTTATATCCCTTTTCCTAGCAAATCAATTAGCCACGAAGTCCTCCGCGGGGTAAACTGCCCTTTCCTTCTTTCGCCTCATGTGTCGTTTCCCTCCCTCCCTTGTGCGGCAAATACACAAGACAAGGTCAAGGCGGAAAGGGTGTCACGGACGCATATAACTTACAGTTTGGCGGGGTTCCTTAAGCTAAACTAGTAGGAGTATGTTGTAGATACCTGTCTTGACGAATTTCCAAGACAATCTTCAGGAAACAACCAAAAAGTCGAGGATAATGTGACAGATAAGACAGGGACACTTCAGATGTTATAATCAATGCAACCACTACAGAAACGCTCTTTCCTTCTACAACATCAATAATCACGCGCCTTCTTGCTCACCCGGTCTTCATGCCTTCCCCCAAAAAACCCCTGTAAATCAACCCCACCAAACCGGCTCGGTGCCCCTCCATCCCTCCTTCCCTTCTAAAACCCGCAATTCACCACGTCATGTCCGCGCCCATTCCCGCCGTCAAGATAAGAGATCTGAGATAAGCTGTTCTGTTATCACCTGCGTCTGTCATATACTTTAGTTGTCTGGAAATAAAACCCTAATTGATACTTGCGATACCCCGTCTCCGTTGATCTACATTTACGAGATAACATCTCCGCGGCCCGCGGCTCATATCACGGACTTGTACATACATACATTCCTATTGATTTTCATTTTGCATTGACATTAAATGTGTAAACTTCCGTCGAGCAACCAAGAAACACCAAGAAAAAAAAGGACACAATATACTCTCCCTGGTAAAAGACTACCGAGCAAATGACCGCCCTGCCGAGTCTCCAAGCATTTATCTAATGACTGCTGGCTCAGTCTTAATACCATCCACAGCCTCTGCGACATTACGTGCCAACTGCTTTTTAACCCAGTCGGATACCAACTTATCGTCAGGCTGTTGTACATGTGAACCGGCTGTACCAAGTCTACCTTGCATTGGTGGGCCCATGACCTGTACTGGCTGAGGAGCCTCCGTTGACATTTCAACGTCGCCGTCTGCCGATGGTTCTGGTACTTCGGGGATCGTAGCTGGCCGAACCAGAGATGCGAGCCAAGAATGCGTGAGAAGCGTCGAGTAGCCGGGGCGGTGCTGTGGCGTCTTGGCCAGACACCGGTTAACGAAATCGTGAGAAGCTGCCGAGAAGCCTTCAGTGGGTAAAGTGGGAGCCTCGCCGGATACAATGGCCTGGTAGATTGCCATGTTAGTAAGAAAACAAGTCGATTGGTAGACGTATAAAACTTACACTAAGTTGTACGAGAATACTCTCGCTGTTTTCGTATGGATATTTACCCAGAGCACACTCAATAATACTGAGACCCAAACTCCAAATATCACTCTGTACACCATATGTTTCGTCTGCTAAATCAGGACTAATACCTGCCATCGATGACGAGTTGATTCTCTCTGGTGGCATGTAACTCTGACAGCCAATGTTTGTGCGGGCCTTACTAGCCACAAGATCACCACTAACACCAAAGTCGCAAATTTTGACTTGACCACGTGTGTTCACAAGAATGTTGGTTGGCTTGACGTCACGGTGGATAATGTTGTGCTTCTCCTTGAGTTCATTGAGACCTAGAACAGTAGCCAATGTGATGTGCTGGAGGACGTCCTCTGGAATACCCTGAGAATAGAGTCTGTCGATTGATCCACCATCCATGTACTCAATACACATGTATACGAATCCATCCTGTAAGAAGGCTCCGTAGAAATCGATAATGTATGGCGAAGCACACTGATGCAGAATCAGAAGCTCCTTGGCAATAGTCTTAAACTTGGTCTTTTCCATTTCCATGCGGATTTCTTTCATAGCCATAACCATGCCAGTTAGGCCTTGCATCGAGTCCTCCAGACGCTTATTCCGGTTCTTGTTCATCGCCCGACTCATGGCAGACTCGGGCTGTCCATTGGTACCCGTAGGCGTTGATGGGTCCGTTGTTGCGTGTGACATGACACCACGCGCAGCCTGTCTACCAGCCAGACCAAGACCAATCTTTGGTTGTCTGTTCTTGGCGTGTCGAACCTTGTATACGGTACCGTAGTTGCCTCTTCCAAGCTCGCCTAGTGACTCGATCTCATCGAGGCTCATTCTGTAGGTCGTTCCATTGGCAAACTTGACACCTTCGCGTGTGACTTTGGCCGCGCCATTGAACGTCAACCAACCTTCTTCGGGGTTTATAATGTCGCGGAATTCGGCAAAAGAATCAGTTCCAGCAGCTGCCGCTGGTGGTGCGCCGCCCATGCCTTCGGAAAGCTTCATTCTCAATCCACGACGAGATGCGATACCGCTGATCTTGAGTGCCATTGCCGAGCCTCCTGCCGCCGGTGGTGCAGAGGCTGGCTTTGGAAAGTTGAGAGTCATTCCCATCGGAGGACCTGTGGGTGGCGATGTGGGGTTGTTATTAGCCATGCTGGTAATGAAATTATTGGCGTTGTTGTTGTGCGCGTTATTGTTGGCGTTTCGAGAGTTGACAATGTCCCGGAATCGACTACCCCCACTATCTGGGTTTCTGGCGTTATGAACGATTCCCAAGGGATTCGACGTCGATTCCGAGAGGCCCTCGGGCACTGATCGCAAAGAAGGCACCCTCACGTGTGCCTCTGACGACCCGGGGATGAATGGCGAGACGCCTCGAGGATTGGAAGACGGCGACGGTGGAATTAGGGGCGACTTGAGGGGTGATTTGAGTGGCGATCGTGGAGCTTCGTCGTTGTCGATAGTCTTGGAGCTTCCCGAAGAAAATGTGCGTTTAAGCATCTCCCGAGGGTTGAATTTGCCAGACATTTTGAATTGGAGGTTGAGATATATAAATAGATACAGAAAGCGATTGTCGGGTTAAACTGTAAGACGATGGAATTGGTCGAGATGTATTCGGATGACTGTCGGTTAGTCGGCTAGAGTTGGACAGATGGCGCCAGCGGCCAAAGGATGTGGCAAAAACAAAGTCGCGAAGAGTCAATTGAGACAATGGCCCGTATTCTAGACCTAACAAAGGTATCCGACAGTTTGCAAAAAGATGTCGGGGTGAGACACAAGAGATCAAGTGCTTGCGAAAAAGCTATATATGATGGGCCGGTTCAAGGTCTTGTAAAGAGCGGGGTGACGTCGTGTATGCACAAGAGTCTGGCCTCAGCACCGTGCACTCCAAAAGTAAAAGCCTAACCTAAGAAAGCAAGTTGGGCACCGAAGCGAGAGCTGTGGATGGTAATCAAATCAGAAATGGGCCGTGTGGCGGCTGAATGAGAAGTCTGTAAACTGGATTTGAAGTGGGGGGTTGTATTCGAGACTCTTGTAGGGCCGCGAACAGGTGACGATTGATCGGGATGTATAGCAAGTATAACTGGGATAACCGAAATAGGCGGGGTTGTCAATTGCTTTAGATATTCTGCGTCAGATATTCTGCGGGGCAATCCAATGGCTCTAATGCAAGTCGGGGACGAGGGGCTTCTGCAGCTGCAGGCGGATGATGACGTTGTTGGGCTGTAACGGGATCTTGAGAGGCTGGTAGCGAACTAGGTAGGAAAATAAGACAATATTTACCGCATAGATGGGGGTGTCGTATCCTATGGAAAAAGTCGAATAGAGAAGAGGCTAACAAGTGGATGAATCAAATGAAGGATGGATACACGGCATGCAATTGGACAAGGTTGACCGACAACGCGGAAGAGAAGATTAGTGGAGTTTGAGGGGGAGGAAAGTAGGACAAGTTTTGGTTATGATCACGTGACCTGGTAATAACGCGGGGTTGAAGATTCAGAAAAGGGTGGTAAAAGGAATGAGGGAAGGAGGAAACAAAATAAGAAGAATGAAAGGTTAAAAGAGTCTAGAAGCTTGAGGTACATACAGATACTGTACATATATGCAATGTACTCGGATAGCTTCATGTATTTTTGGAACATGATATCAATTAGAGGGGGGCAAAGGAAGGAAGGGGTCAGTTTCTTTCCCTGGTAAAAAGGAAACCATTACGATCTTGGAGTTTCACGATTAGCTTCGCAACAAAAGTACAAAAAGAAATGTTGACAAGACTGGGACTCGAACCCAGGCGGATTTCTCCATCAGGAAACTTGCGTTAAGGAACGACCTTAACCTGACGCCATAACCAACTCGGCCATCTTGCCATTCAATGAGGATTAGTATCTAATTTTACTAGAGGTCAGTATAGCATTATGTAAGGGTTAGGGTCAACCATGACAAAAAGTTGTCTATATAAACCAATTAGTTAGATTGTCTCACAGCGGAGTAGCGAAAAGCATCTAGCCGACGTGGGTGTCTCACACCACCCGCCTCCGCTTTTTGTCATTTAGTCTCTGCTATGCTCGTCAGTTCGATTACACCTCAGTGCGCGGCGTACACTTCTTTTTTCCTCTGGTCATCCCTGGTGCCTAATGCGGTAGGGGCTGGCGAAGCAACGTGGGTGGACAATGATATATTACTGGTTGAGGATCGGGAGGCCTTTGTTAACGAGCCTTGCTTGGCAACAGTTAAACCCAATGAGGCTAACATCACTGCCACTGCCGAGTTATCCATTCAGCCACTACAAATTGTGCGGTGAAGTGTCCCATGATGTGGTAGATTTTTGACCCCCGACCAGCTGCAGTATGATGTAAGTGACGTGCAGCCATGTATGTACACTACCGATGTTGTAATAAAGAAAGTACTCGCGCATGTACATAGATGTCATCGAATAAATATTTAGCTTCGAGAGACGGAATAGACGGCCCAACAACAAGGTAACCAATAGTTTTGTACCTCCACGATCGCCGTCCCATCCGCCCGGAAAGAGTCAGGAATAACCGGAGAGTCATCAATTAACACCGGTGGCGATTTACCCTGTTTAATTTCCAGACGCTTGGGCTTGTTGTTTTGGGTGTCTTTGCACGTGGTTTTTCTACTTTTTCTACTTTTTGGTAAAGCATTGAACTTATCAATCAGTAACAATTCTTTCTTTTCTCTTGTTAATTCTGCCAATCAATTTATAGTGTCAGGTGCATTCATTAAGTCCTTCCTGTTTTTCTTCTTTATCCTGCTGAATTGCCTTCTGGATAGGGCGACAGCAAATTCTTTCCTTTTTTTTCTTTCTTTCTGTTCCTGGAGGCTCAATCAAATCAGCCCTGGTAGGCAAAATCAGCCTAACTCTTGGTTCATACAAAATCCGGATTTAACTTATCGGACGGCTCAGCTTGACTAGGCTTCTCTTGTCCGCCAGCTTAAACCTTTTTAGTCTGCACCTCGCATTTCCGTTATTGGTTGGCTTCGAGACCAAATATAATTTCAACCATTTCCCGTCTGTCTTTGGATTTTTTCCTCATCGACTGTTATTGAATTTTCAACGCGTCCTTGATCTCTAAGGCATCGCTGTTTCGCTTATACACCATCTTCCCACCAATCACGTCATTTGAAGCTCTGGCTTGGCAGGAAGTCGTTCCATAGCACATCCGATAACCGGTTCATTGACGTCTATATATCCGGTATTCCCCTCTCAATCTTCTGATATCTATCCGAACTTTCTCAGCAAAACACACCATCATAACTCAATACATGGCTTCAGCTCTTACGGTACAGGGTGCGGCTCAGTCCGCCATGGAGCTGCCTTTCCAAATGGCGGCGGACGGCGGAAACAACCACAGCTCCCACCCAGATTTCGTACATCTCGTCTTTCTTGTCATGTCGGCTGTTATGGAAGTCGTCTGTGTCAGTTTGCCGGGTTACATCATTGCCCGGATGGGGCACTTTGATGCTGAGCAGCAAAAGTTCTTGGCCAACCTCAACATGATGTTGTTTACACCATGCCTAAGTAAGTTGATCAGACAATAAGACAACCAAGGTATGCATCTGCTAACAAAAATAGTCTTCAACAAGCTCGCCTCTCAACTTAACGCCGAAAAGCTCGTCGATCTCAGCATTATCCCCGTCATTTTTGTCATCATGACTTTTGTATCCTGGTCGACTTCGCGCATAGTTGCCAAAGCGTTTGGATTCAACCGCAGAGCCTCCAACTTTGTCACGGCCATGGGTGTTTTTGGCAACAGCAATTCGCTTCCGATTTCACTAGTTCTTTCGCTTTCCCAGACGCTTAAAGGCCTGCACTGGGACCGGATTCCTGGTGACAACGATGATGAAGTGGGTGCCCGTGGTATTCTTTACCTTTTGATTTTCCAGCAGCTCGGACAGTTGGTGCGGTGGAGTTGGGGTTACCATGTGCTGCTCGCGCCCAAGAGCAAGTATCCCGAGTATGCCGCTGAGTTTATCGAGGACGGTCGTGTCAGCGAGGCCACCACTGCCATTCACTCGGAACGCCCATCTCCGGATACCTCGGATGACGAAGCCATGGATGCGCAGTTTGCCAGCTCTAGAGAGTCTGGCGACTCGCAGAGGCCCCTATTGGCGACCAACACTAGCGATGTTTTTGGCGCCTACACACAGGCGGAAATGGCTGAGAATGCGTCTCTGGCGGCGGCTAAGAAGCCTTTCCGCGCGGTTTATGCTACGCTCCCACCCCGGGGTAAGCGTGTTGTGTCTCGCTTTGGTCGCCTCATCGTCAGGTTCTTCCTTGGTCTTTGGGATTTCATGAACCCCCCTTTGTGGGCTATGCTGTTCGCTATCATTGTGGCGTCTATCCCAAGCCTCCAGAAGCTGTTCTTTGAGGAGGGTACTTTCTTGCAAAACTCTTTCTCATCGGCCGTCAAGTCTACTGGTGGCGTGGCTGTCCCTTTGATTCTGGTTATTCTTGGCGCTAACCTTGCGCGAAACACGCAAAATACGGTTAATGTCGACCCCGAAGAAGAGGAGTTTGGCGGCAAGCTGCTGGTTGCCTGCTTGGTATCCCGCATGCTTCTGCCAACCGTTATCATGGCGCCTATCCTTGCGCTCATTGCCAAGTTTGTGCCTGTGTCTATTCTCGATGACCCAATCTTTGTGATTGTGTGTTTCCTTCTTACTGGTGCACCTAGTGCGCTTCAGCTGGCGCAAATCTGCCAGATCAACAATGTGTATGAGGGCGTGATGAGTAAGGTTTTGTTCCAAAGCTATGTTGTGTGGATTTTGCCAAGTACCTTGGTACTTGTTATGTGCGCGCTCGAGGTAGTTGAGTGGGCTAGTATGTCGTGATTTGTTCCTTTTTTTGCTTTTCTTTGTTCCTCATATAGAATGTTGGCTTCCCGTTGGTAGACGTGCGTACGTGTCATTTTCCTTACTGGTATCTTATTGTTCTTGTATTTATATATTGTAATTCTCCACGCTTTTAATTATGTATGAATGTGGTTACTCACTTTCGGCCACAACATCAACGTCCCGAACAGTGCCCTTCCAATCACTCACTCTGACCTTTTGAATATCAACAACGACAACTCTAACCTCACCTCCGGCAACAAAGCATTCTCGTCCACCATCCTCCTGCTTAACCTCACCAAACGGTGAACGTCCGTTCGCTTCTGCCCCAGATTCTCCTTCAAAGGTGTTGTTCTCAAGGTGGCGCTCACGGAAGTATTTTTCCTCGTCACTTCCGGCTTCAAGGATACGCGCGTGACCATTGATTGTAGCGGAGATAGAGGACATGGCGCTGGTGTTGAGGTTGTAGAGCATAGTGGCGAGGGATGACCGAGATTCAGGTCCGGGAGAACCACCGGATGGACGGCGCGCAGTAGTCGGGGGACGGTGAGAGACCCCTTTTGGATGTTAGACGTTGATCATTTTGATGGAGTGGGAATATAACTTACAATCGTGCACTAGTAAGGAGACATTCGGGTTGGCGCGCAGATTCTCTGTCTTCAGAGAGTCGGGGTTACTCGTCATGACAATCACCGGAGTCGCGGCATAAGGCGTAGAAGGGAGATATGTATAGTTCATGAGAGAGACACGAGGCTGGTTATTGGTGCAGGTCGCGAGATGCAGGAAGCGAGCATTTTCTAGACATTGAACGACGTCGCGGGGCAGAGTTGAGGTCTGGGTTTGAAGA
The DNA here is from genome assembly GCA_002018275.1 of Huntiella bhutanensis. NCBI lineage: Eukaryota > Fungi > Ascomycota > Sordariomycetes > Microascales > Ceratocystidaceae > Huntiella > Huntiella bhutanensis. Next base: position 46,879 of record MJMS01000035.1, on the reverse strand, counting down.
TTCAAGGAAGGAGCGTGGGTTAACGGGATTGATGACATTTTGATAGGTTGTTGAGGGTAGTTAATATAGTGACTATGATGATGACGATGATCGCGGATGATTAAAGATGTGCATAGATGGAAGGAGTAAAGATTAGGTTAAAAACGCAGCGGCCTGAAAATGAAGATCCCCGCTCTAGTTTGTGGAAAATACGCTCGAGGTAGCGATATACAAGGTGTGTGAAAACGGCAGAAAGAACTCGCGCAATTGCATTCTACTCTTGTCACCAGCGCTCCCTTATTTTCTCAGGCCAAAATTGGCTGGGCAATATAGCTTGAAAGGACGCGGTGTACTTTCCACGGATTCTCGGCCATCTCTATGGATGACGTAGCTACGGGAGGGGCGGAAGGAAGTTCTGGACCTGAGCTGCCGTTGAAAATAGGCTCGTGCTTCTCGGTGAACATGTAGAGAAAGTGGGGTGGGGTGAGTTGTCACACATGGTATGTATGTACAATAAATGTAAGCGTAACCTTGTCCGTCGCATGTCGTTTACGCGGTATCTAGACACACAAGAAAATGAAGAGGTCGAGATTTGGAGAAGATTCAGGTGCGGCTTATGAAACGGGTAGTTGCGGTTGATATCACGGGTGGTGCCGAGTGTGGTGGTCAGGAGGTTATTACTCCAAATGCAAATGCATGTAGGTAGTTGGAGAGACGAAAGCTGCAGATGAAAGACATGGTAAACGGAAAGAATGAAAAGGCTGTGATACTCCATTGTGATTGTAGATTTTGGTTGCACTTAGTTATCTTTAGATTTTATTCTGTCAATAGCCATCATGCGCGCTATTAAACCCACAGTTCGAGTACTTCCCCGTTATATGTCGACAGCAGCAGCTGCTACGCCATCTTCGACGACCTTGAATCCTATTACATCTTTGTTGATCGCGAACAGAGGTGAAATTGCCGTCCGAATCCACCGTACCGCTTCCCGTCTAGGTATCCGTACAACGACAGTCTATACACCGCCCGATGTCGCCTCTCAACATGCCGCTCTAGGTCTTCCGTCTGTAGCGTTGACTTCAGCCTCTGGATATCTAGATGGCGATGCATTGATTTCGGTAGCAAGAACCCATGGAATTCAAGCTTTACACCCTGGTTATGGCTTTTTATCCGAGAATGCTGGGTTCGCTGAGAAATGTGCACAGGCGGGAATCGTCTTCATTGGACCACCGGCACAGGCTATCACAAATATGGGCGATAAAGCACGGAGTAAAGCTATCATGGAAGCCGCGGGGGTTCCGTGTGTTCCGGGGTATCACGGAAGTGAACAAGCTCCCGAGGACCTGGCAAGACATGCTGATAATGTCGGATATCCGGTTTTACTGAAGAGCGTTAAAGGTGGTGGTGGAAAAGGAATGAGAATTGTCAGGACTAACGAAGACTTCTTGGAGCAATTGTCAAGCGCAAGAGCGGAAGCCCGGGCTAGTTTTGGGGAAGGTGGTGAAGTCATGCTCGTTGAGAGATATATCACCAGACCAAGACATGTGGAGGTTCAGGTATTTGCAGACAAGTTTGGGAATTGTGTTGCACTAGGTGAGAGAGACTGTAGTGTCCAAAGACGTCATCAAAAGATCCTTGAGGAATCACCGGCACCTGATCTAAGTAACGTTCTTAGACAAGATCTGTGGCAAAAGGCTCGAACGGCAGCTTCGGCGGTGGGCTATGTTGGAGCAGGAACAGTAGAGTTCATCCTTGACAAGGACTCTGGTGAATTCTTCTTCATGGAAATGAACACAAGACTTCAGGTTGAACATCCTGTTAGTGAAATGGTTACGGGGACTGATTTGGTGGAATGGCAGGTGAGAATTGCTGGAGGAGAGAAGTTGCCTTTGACACAGGGTGAAATTGAAGAGAGAATTTCTCAACGTGGTGCGGCTATTGAAGCACGTATCTATGCTGAAAAGCCTGAAGAGTCGTTTATGCCGGATTCTGGAAAGTTGGTCTTCTTACGGACGCCCGAGGTTAACGAAGATATTCGGATTGATGCGGGGTTTGTTGAGGGAGATATTGTCAGTACAGCGTATGATGGGATGATTGCAAAGTTGATTGTACGGGGAGAAGACAGAACTATTGCCATTCGGAAGATGGCTAGGGCTTTGGAGGAGTTTAAGGTTGTAGGGTTGGGGACTAATGTGGAGTTTTTGAAGAGACTTTGTGCTCAGAGAGAGTTCATCGATGGTGATGTTGAGACTGGGTTCATTGAGAAGTATGGGGAAAGTTTGTTTAAGGCAGATTCAGTACCGAATGAGGTCTTTGGACAGGCGGCTTTGGCATTATGGTTGGAACAAGCTAAGCTGGATAGACCTCATGGGGTGGATTTCGGCTTCGGTCAACCGAGTATCGGGACGAGAGTGTTTCCTTTGAAAGTAAAGGATGTCAGAGAGGAGAATCCCATTGAGGTTACGGTTACATTGGAACAAAAAGGACAGAATGAGTTCAAAATGACAATTAGCCAGGATGAAGGGGATGTTATCTATGAAAAGGTTACATCGAGTTTGGCTCCGAATACGACATCTGGTGAGCTTACGACTTTGTTCCCACATCAACGGAACATGAGCACCGTACATGTTGATAAGGAAAGTGTCTCTACAACGGTGACTTTATTCCATCAGGGAATCCGGTATGCATTAACTCTTCAGCCTCCCAAGTGGGTTGCTTCGGCGTTGGGGGTCACTGAAACGGCGGGGTCAGTTGTTACGCCCATGCCGTGTAAGGTTCTCAAGGTTGAAGTTTCAGAAGGAGCATCGGTTACAAAGGGACAGAGACTTGTGGTTGTTGAAAGTATGAAGATGGAAATGGTTATTCGTGCACCTAAGGATGGAATTGTTAAACGAGTTTGTGTTGAAGAAGGAGGTATTTGTGGAGGCGGCGTTGTACTTGTAGAGTTTGAGGATGAGTAAGTAATTTATTTCATGGTTCTGTAAGCCCTTTTGTTTTTTTTTCCTACTTTTGATATGTTTACTCCAGTCCGTCCAATCTGTCAGTACCAATATCGAGCCCACTGAATCCGTCTTCTACCGTCCACATCTGGCCTTCCTTAACGGGGTCTCTGGCATCTTGTAAAGCATCACAAGCTCTACCAACAACCAACAAACCCGGTGGTCTACTTCCTTCAGCTTCAATAGCTCTTTCGACCCATTCAAGAGTTGTTCTCATGACCCGTTGATCAGGGCAAGTAGCTCTCTCAATCACCGCACACGGGGTGTCCTTGGGGAATAACTTCCTTCTCAAGTCGCCAGACTCAATCTCGGATGGTAAATGAGTAGTAAGTTCACCAACCAACCCACTAATTCTATGCAAAGCCATTAGGAATACCGTTGTTCTAGTCTTAACAAAATCGGGTGGTGTAGGTGCAGCTCCCTTCTTTCCAGTACCGGTGCAAATCAACACTTGATCAGCCACATCTCTCTGTGTCGCTGGGATTCCAGCAAAGGTCGCGGCTGACAAAGCAGAGGTGATACCCGGGATCACAATGACGGCATCTCTAGCAACACCCTTCTCTTCAAAGAACAAAACTTCCTCGCCGCCACGTCCGTAGATATAGGGATCTCCCTGCTTCAAGCGAAGAACCACCTTACCAGCTTGGTACGCGGTAATCGCCATATCATGAAGTTCTTGTTGCGCGGCATCAGCGTTACCGGGGAATTTCCGAGCAATGGTTACGGGAGTCCGTCTAGGGATAAGAGCCAGGACACCCGCGGGAACAAGCTTATCGGCGAGAATTATATCGGCGCTTTGGATGGCGTGAAGGGTGGCCCGGGTTAGAAGTGATGGGTGGCCGGGACCAGAACCGGCGAGAATGATTTTGGGGGTTTTGGTGGGCGCCGAGAGAGAAGACACTGGTGGTGGAGAGATAGAAGTAGATTCTGGTGGCGGAGAAGTTGCTGTTGGCTTTGGTTGGTCCGAGGCGTTGAGGACGGTTTGGATTTCGGCTTCAGTGGCAGTGGCTAGTCTGGATAAAGGCCAATATTCAACCACCTGACTCAGCCATCTTAATCTTCTCCCTCTACCAGCTTCATCACTTCCTTCCTTTACAAGCGCATTAAACTTGCATCCGACTCCAGTACTTTCCTCTCCATCGGCAACATCGCCGTTAACGTCTGGTTCCTCCTGGATTAACCTTCTACGAATAGCTCCAATGCGGGCGATTGCAGCTCCGATGTTTGCCGGGAGAGCAGCGGCGATATCTCGGCGGATTCTGGAGGCAAGTTTACAGCCGGAGCCATTGGTGGTGACTCCGATTTGAAGGGGTCCGGAGGTGTGAACGGAGAGAAGGGTGATGGTTGATGAGACAGAGTTGTCGAGAATGTTAAGTGGGATTCTGAGACGGAGAGCTTTTGGGACGAGCGTTGAAGCTGTATATGTGTTAGTGAGATTCGGTAACATAGGACGTATTCACATACTGTCGAGGGTCTTAGAAGTTACAAAGACAGCATCAACGATGTGATCGACTTCTTCACGACCAAGAGTAGTAATCAACTCATCACGGAAATTCTCTTGTATCCATTGAATCTTCCCGGAGTCAACAAGAGTCTGTAAAGTATAATGTAAAGGCTCTTGACCAGTCTTTCCCACCAAAATAACCTGTGCGCCAGCTGCTAAAGAAGAAGTAGCTCTAGATGCCGCTATCGGTGTTGGTGGGGTGACCAAATGGACATGTCCCGAGCAATGAAGAGCCGTTAACAAAGACATTTTGAATATCTGAAACTATTCACATTCATAAGGAAGAAAGCTATAGACTAGTCATATCCTCTATATATTCATATCCCCCAACCCTGTCTCTCCACTACCCACCAATCGACTTACAAACCTCAAAATCACGCCTTTGAAAAATTACATTAGTCCAAAAAAAAAGACGTCATCGCAAAGGATTCACCTTCTCGACCAATCATAGTTCCCGGATTAAGAGGGTTTCAGGGTTGATCGTTTTCTTTTTCCACGCACGCCATCGAACACGGAAACGAATTCGGTGGGTTATGACCCTAGGATATTTCAATTAGACCCCTGTCTATGAATTGACATTAGGGTTGGTTATTGGGTTCTCCTGATCTGCAGCCTTGCGAGGCTGGAAATGTATAAGAAGGTTATCTGGACGAGTGGTATTCATAAAGTCTGAGTTCTTGAAGAACCTTCAGAACTTATCTCTTGACTTTTCTTATACATTTATTCATAATGACTAATCCCGCTCCCGCTGGTGACCATTCAGGGTCCCCCCAAAATCGCAGTCGCAGTCCAAGTCGCAGTCCAAGTCGAAGCCGTTCACCTAGTCGATCACGTCGTCGGTACTCCCGGAGTCCCTCTGATTCTCGTTCCCTTTCACGTTCAAGATCTCGATCAAGATCTTTTTCCGGCTCTCGCTCACGTAGCCGTTCTCGCTCCTATTCCCGAAGTGTCTCACCAAGACGCCGAAAGAGCACTAAAGTCGTGGTTGAACGACTCACGGGCAACGTCAAAGAAGGACATCTCCGTGAGATTTTCGGCCGTTTTGGGAGGATCGACGAGTTGGATGTGCCTAAGAACCCGAGTAGGTTTTTTTATTCTCCGTGTACTTTTATGAATGGTAATGCTAACATGCTTCTAGAAGGACAAAGCAAAGGGTCTGCGTATATTACGTATTTTGAGGTGGAAGATGCCGAGGATGCAATCACTCATATGCACGAGGCCCAAGTTGATGGAGCCACCATCCACGTCAGTATCGTACTTGGAAGGTCTGCTATGACGAAGATGCCACCTTCTGCTAGGGATGTAAGAGGCAAGAAAGACGGTAATGCACGTGGGGGTAGAGGTTCTACTGGACGCAAGAGAGGAACAGCGGATCGTTATCGTCCAAGGTCAAGAAGCTTGTCTAGATCAAGGTCACGATCTGCTTCGGTGGAAAGGGAGAAGGAACGATCGAGGTCTAGATCACCGGCAAGAGGGAAAGACGACAAACGGAGGAGAAGTCGGGAACGGAGTGTGCTTTCTAGGTAACCCGTACATACATATGTACATATGTATGTATACGCATACGCACATATCTATCTCAGGATCCCTTATATCGTCACATCAGAGTTTCGGTTAACAAATAGGATTACCACTGACGAGGAGGTAACTTTCGATAAGAATGTCGATCAACACTGAACACAGACTCAAGATAGCCAACACCGGTTTTGGACAAACACCCGAAGGGTTAGGGTCAAAATACAACAATGCATTGAATTCCCATATTTGGCTGTTTACATGGATACTTGATAGCTGAACCAACGCACTGCACCTTAACAGGGAGAGCCTAAACACGTCTAGATTTAGAGGATTTCCGGTGAGTGCACAAGAGGACGAGGAGGTCTGAGCTTTATCGTTGGGTTTGCTGGTCACTTTTTGGGGCTCTTTTTAGCTGTCTAGGCCTTGAGGACCAATACGACGGGCCTGCCAACAGAGCAGAGCCTCAGCTACCGGGCGCCGGGCGCGGTTGATTTACAGAGGAGAGTGAGAAAACAAGACATAGGATTTCGGGGGCGGGGCGATTTTGGTGACGATTTATTGATTTATGTGGGTTTTTTCTTGTCCTTTTTTCTAGACCGTTTTGGGAACAAGAAGAAAGAAAGGAGTTGAAAGGGATACGAAGCTTATAACTAGAAGAAGCTTCTTGTCTTTGTTTGCTTTTTAGTTGCTTTCTAGTTGGGTGCTTATGGCCAGGAGAACACGATCCTACGGATTACATCCACGGTCAATAGTGGCGTCAAACGAGGTGCATGGTAAACGAAGAAGAGAAAAGAAGATACGAAACGGCTGATTTTTACATGGCTATAGACTTGGCTGGGCTTGCATATTGAACTGCACCAGCTGAAGCTAAAATCGCGCTACAGGTTTCCTTTTCTTACATGATGTTTTTTTTCTTTCTTCGTCTTTGCAGATCCGCTCTAGCCTGTTCGAAGGCCTCAGCTGGTTTCTTAGGCTGACTTGGGTTTCGGTTCTTACGTCGTGGGATTGTTTATCATGTTGGCTATTCGACAAGTTAGTTATCGTTGTCACAAGCCAAAGAAATAGTCCAGAGACAAAAGCCACAGTCACCATAAAAACAGGGATATCACACTAAACCCTCTTTTGTCTAGATACACACCCCAACGCCCGTAATTCATTTCCTCTTCCGGTTACTGTTCTCGCTTACACCAATCCATTGCAACGGGGCATATCTTGGGCTAACGGACGGCTGCCACAGCACACAAGCCCTTCTAAGGGCGCTCCGGTTTCCACATAGAACCTGCTTAGGCGGGCGGCTAGAACCTGATGTAGTGGAGATTTGTCGATCTGCTTTAGCGTCTTGTCTTTCGGGCTGGGCTGAACTCATGGGAGAAGGAGGAGCAACCAACACCAAAGAAAGGGTCTATATAAGAGCACTACATACTGCCATTCTCTCTTCTTCTGATACCCGCTTCTTTGTCCCTGACTTATCATCTCCTTCCGTCTTCGTCTAAGTCTCCGGACGTACCTTATTGGAGCATACATCCTTACTTACATATCTCATACAATGGACTTTGAAAAATCCGCGACGGCCGCGCGCCCCCCCGCCATCTCCGGCACTTCGACGCCCCACGACCCCTTTGTTGACCCATCGGCCCCGCCCTCCGTCACCTCGCACAGTGGAGTATTTGCCTCGCCATCGGCTTCACGGCCGGGCTCTTCATTTGGCGCCGGATCTTCGTCCGGTATGGGTGGTGATGGGCCTCGCTTTTTCCACTCCAGACGAGTTGAAAAGGGAAGTGTTGAGAAGCCTTGGCTAGGCCGTAAGGATAGCAAGGAGAAATGGGTTACTATTTTGCCGATTCTGGGTATCTTGGCGGGTTTGGCTTTGTCCGGTTTCTTGGTGTATGATGGAATTTCGAGCGTCGTGAAGCACAAGTACTGCGAGGTTTTGACCGACGACTTCTCGCAGGGTCTCCGGAGTGATGTATGGAATACCGAGGTGCAGCTCGGTGGTTTCGGGTAGGTGACTCCATCTGAAATCTCACATAACACAAGAGGAAGACATGTTTGACTAACGCACTGTAACTGTAACAGAAACGGAGAGTTTGAAATGACCACCACCTCGACCAACAACCTCTACGTCCAAGACTCGCACTTGTTTCTTAAGGCTTCTCTCCAGGATGAGACTCTTATGGAGACTTATAATGTCCTTGATCTTGGAGACTCTTGCACTGGTAACGGTACTGACAACTGTGTTGCCGTTACTAACACTACTTCCGGTAACTCTTCTACCGTCCCTCCTGCCATCTCTGCTCGTATCAACACCAAGGGCAAGTTCCAGATCAAGTATGGTCGTGTCGAAGTCACTGCTAAGCTTCCCAAGGGTGATTGGCTTTGGCCCGCCATTTGGATGATGCCTGCTGATTCCGTGTACGGTGATTGGCCCGCTTCCGGTGAAATCGATATCATGGAGTCTCGTGGTAACAACTACACCTACTCTATGGGTGGTAACAACATCATGACCTCTACTCTTCACTGGGGTCCTGACTCTAACAATGACGGTTGGTGGCGTACCACTAAGCGTCGTTCCGCTCTTCACACTACTTATGCTGATGACTTCAACACTTTCGGCGTTGAATGGTCGCAAAAGTACATCTTCACTTACGTCAACTCTCGCCTCATGCAAGTCTTTTACACATCCTTCAGCAAGGGCTTCTGGGACCGTGGTAACTTCCCCACGTACAACAGTGACGGTGAGCGTCTTGATGACCCTTGGAGTGAGACTGGTCGTAAGCAGACACCCTTCGACCAGGAATTTTACCTGATTCTTAACTTGGCCGTTGGTGCTCAGAACGGCTGGTTTGAGGACTCCACTACTAAGCCGTGGCAGGATGATTCGGAGAATGCGGCCAAGGACTTCTGGTCTAAGCGGAACGTGTGGTATCCCACTTGGACGCAGCCTCAAATGGAGATTTCCAAGGTTGCCATGTGGCAACAGTGTGATGGTAATGAGGAGTTGTAATATGGGACTAGTGGGTTAGATGGTCTGTGTTTTTTTCTTTGTATATAATGTAAAAGATGAGGTAATACCAGAGATTAATGTTTTATATTGTTGCGTCACGGGGTTTGATATTCGGTTTTAAACCAAGGTTACACTGAGTGGATATGTTTTCTGTGACGTCAAAATAGGGTTTATGAGGGTTAATAGTTTATGATAATAGAGTCGCCACAGAAAGTTTAAAAGGATGTTCTTGCAGATGGTGGGTGGGATTTCAGGAATGCGTTAAAGTTTATGAGTGTAACGTTTGCGTTGAGTCTGACTTAGGACATGACAATATATGCGGGTGAACAGAACTTTTGTTGTTCCTTGGTTTGAAGTCTCGTATTTAGTGGGGAGAGAATCTATTTTGACGACGATATTGTCGTGTAGTGGCTCGGGCCATAGGATCGTCGGCTTGTATGTGCATATACATACACACATATGTAGCGGGTCTTAAGAAACACAGACATTGGAAAATCATCACCAGATTACCGCCCGCCTGTCTGTCCCAACAAACATGTGGCACGGTGGTCGGGCCTTTCCTGCCATGCCATGTTCTCTCGATACAACGCACTTGTATGTACATATGCACATGCAATATGGAAAGTTGCCCGGCTTCCCTAGTAAGGGATCATCGATTACAACCATCACCCAAGCCTTATCTGGCTGGTTTGAAAATTGATACCCTAATTCGACGTTCAGCCTGGCTATGGTCATGATTTTGTATTCTCGCCCTGTCGTCACCGCTGTTAGTCCATCGTGGCTGCCCCGCCCGATTTCATCATTTTAGAGGCCTGATGGGGGTAGGCTGGACTGGTCTGATTTCTGCACTGCATGTGTAATTTGCCTTTAGCCTGGTTGGTATACATAAGAATCTAGTATATGCGGCCCCTTTTCTTTCTTTGGGCTCGGGGTGGCGAATTATCTCCAGTCACAAGTTCTTTGTTGACGGTCCTCCGTCTAATGTCTTGAAGAAAACTGCTTTTGGGCACATTATGAAGAAACAAAGACTGAATGTGTCTGTTAGTTAGCTTACTTGACAATCGGAGACGACAACCAAATCGGCGATTTCCGTTTCTTTTCAAGTCTCCATTAGAAGAGAAGCAGTGATCCGAAGCTAATTCTCCTTGTTTCTGCCGTTATTTTTCTCTTACCAAACAAAACATTGTAGACTCCTTATGATCCATTCGGCTAGCCCTGCTTGTATTCCACCTTTATTCGGTGTTTTATGCTAGCCCCCCACTTATTCTAGGCCAATAGCTCGACGAGCCTACAGGAGCTACATCATTGTCCGCCATGCTAATAGCTTGGTTAGCGAGAAGCTAGAATCCATAGAGATTTTCGCTATGACGTGAAAAAACTATAGGCGGTTTTTTTTTTTGTTAGATCAGGAGGTTGGCCAGTGTTGTACATAGATATGGCGGTACGGTGTTTTTTTGACAAGACAAGTTACGCTGTTCCTGGAAATTAAAAACCAGTCACTCATTCTCATCACATTTCTTGTCGCGCGCAAAGAGAGATTCCATTTGCCTTTAGAGGAAAGCGTCTCTAACTTGTCTCGATATCTCCCCTTACCATATGTGTAAGTTAACCCTGTCATTCAAAGTCAGCTGAAGGAAAACACGGACCCCATACTGTCATGGTGAAAAACTGCCACCCCTTCTCTAGCACAGTCTCTGTCGCCGGAACATCCGATTCTTTTCATCCTCATCGCCGGTTATTTTCCGTCTTTCACCGTAAGCTAGCCTTCAAGTCAGAAACAAAATGTGGTCTGGCCAGGTCCATCGTTAAGTCTTAGAGGCAAACACCTACCCGACGACGCAGATCACACATGGGATGAAGTTCAAATCCCTTCACTTTTGTGTACAGCAAACAATCTAAAACTTCTTTAAGCCCATTAGGGTTATGATTCTTTGACGGGATATGACCAAAATGGGGAAGCCTGTGACGTCCGTAAAGATGGGTTGGGTAAGGACGGATTAACCGGGAATTGGTGTGTGACAAAAGGCGTTTCTGGGGTTGTTTTGTTCTGCTTTCTTGTGTGGCTGTCTGTATCTGTAGCTGTATGAGTATGTATGTGTTTTGGCTCTTTGTATACTGAAGCACAGGTATAGGTGTACAGGCACAGGCACAAAGTCATGTCTGTAACTCCTTCCCTTAAAAGTCCCGTAAACCATGCCATGTTGCATCACCATCTAGAAGCCAGTATATACGTATGTCCTTGCCAACCAAGTGGAACTTATAAGCCCTTACCTCATTCAGCTCTCACATCACGACGACTATCATGCACTATTTTTTCTTTCCATTCATCGTATCGTCAGGAAATAGAACATTTAGTTACACTCAAAACCCAATCAAGGGGTGTGTCTCTATCATTTAACATAATAACTATCGGAATCCTTGCATTTCCTATTCAGGCTTCTCTTGCCCGTCACTGTTACGCTTAAGTTGGCTGACATGGCAGGTTGTACTCGCCCACCTTTTCGTAATCACTCTAACCGATAGACTGACTCTCGTATAGGAGAACTCTAGAACTCTGCCGTCTGTGGGTTGATATAAACGGGAAGTAATAAGTCTCTGTATAAGGCTCTTTATAGGCCCGTCTGTATAACTCTAAACCTAATGTAAGAACCAAACCATCTCTTGATACTGACCGTACTTGCTCTCTTAGAATCGCCACCAATAATCCAAATAGATTCGCCACATCCGTAGTCCCCGTATCGGAGGTAATTCTTCCATTCCTTACTCCGTCCGTCAAAGACTATGTCGTCCCTTCCTTTTCTCTGTTCCATAAACTGGCTCTGTTATGTTATGCTCCCTTTGACTAAAATCTGTATTGCGTTGACCAGGCGTGGCGTGTGTATTGTCTTCTCATATGTAGCTTTTTACACACCCCTCCACTTAACGTCCACGGCCTACCTGATAGTCCCACGTTAGGCCCGTCTGTTCACCAATTAACCGATTTATCTGCTTTTTGTCGTTTCGCAGCTAGTGCTTCCGGCTTAGTCCTCTTATCCTGAACGCCCGAGAGAGAAAGCTTCTGCCACTTGCTTTTAATCCATATCTATCCCCGGCTTTCCAGTCCATCAGTCAAGAGCCTCTTGCTCGATCGTCTCGTCTCTGCCTCTTACACTCTTAGGCCCGGGTCTATTCTCTACCAACAAGTCTTTCCAAACCAACCCAGTCGCCAAAATGGGTCTCGGCAGCTACTTCAAGACCAAAAAGCCACAGGAGTCCGAAACGGCCGCTGCTGCCGTCGTCTCCGCCCCCGCAGATGCAGTTTCTCCTCCAGAGATTGCTATGCCAATTCCGGCAGTGACTTACCCGTCGGGCAACCCTTCGCCTTCTGCTTCTCGGCCAGCCACAGCTCAGACGCCACGGAGTACGGCGTCACGCCCACAGAGTCTCCGTTCCTTTGCCTCGGGTCCCATCATTGATGAGATTAAGCATGAGGTTATGGTTAGCTATCTGTACCAGCAACAATGTTCAAACTTGTGGGTATCAGATGGCTCTGGTGAGGTGGAAGGTGCCATGTTGAGAAAGGTTCGTGGTCACTACATGTCGTGTCCCACTCCTCTTGTCAACTCGCCATTTGGTCAAGCCATTTCTGTCATGAACGTCCAAGTAAGTAGTACCTTTTGTCGGTCATTTCCCTAATAGGCCTCTTATAACTAACATATATTATAGTGTGCCATGACCGTTAACTCTCGAGTCATTCGCTCATTCCTCCAATATTCTCAAGATGCTGTCGACGTTCCTCTTATGAACGGTCTTCGTGTACAAATCCTTCCAACAATCCATGATCTCGTTCGCGCACGCAAGAACCAATTCGCCGCCTTCATTGCCGCCGAGAATCTCCTGGTAGTCTGGGATGATGATGCTCTTCATCTTATCACTCGTGCCAAGGCCATCGAGAATGAGCTTATGCAGCTTGTTTGGCGCACATCTAATCTTGATCCCGAGGTTGGTGAGAAGGGTCTTGGAGCACCTGCTGAGTGTGAGATTGACGAGGAAAGTGGTGAGGTTAAACCTGAAGCTCGCCCTGTTCATCTTCAAAACGCCTGGTTGGTCTCCATTACTCTCTTCATCGTCGTCACATCCCTCGGTGCTGCTTGGCGCCAACTTGCCTCGGAGATCGCCGTTGATCAGAAATATCAAAGACTTGGGTTCCTTGCTCTTGCCCCCGTTCAAGTCTTCTTCACACTATTCTTCGGTCAAGTCATTGTTGGTTGCTTGGCTCAAATCTTCGGTCCTATCCGTCAACTTTCCATCAACTCCAAGTTCTTCTCCGCTCGTCCTCCGGCTCGTCTTCGCACTACTGCCCTTCCCCATGTTACCGTCCAATGCCCCGTGTACAAGGAGGGTCTCAACGGTGTCATTGCCCCTACTGTCAAGTCTATCAAGGGTGCCATGAGCACTTACGAGTTACAAGGTGGCTCTGCCAACATGTTCATCAACGATGATGGTCTCCAGCTTCTCGGCGAAGAGGAACGCCAAGCCCGTATTGATTTCTACGCTGACCACAGTATTGGCTGGGTCGCTCGTCCTCGCCACGGTGAAGATGGTTTCCTCCGTCGCGGAAAGTTCAAGAAGGCTTCTAACATGAACTTCGCCCTCATGATTTCCTGCAAGGTTGAGGATAAGCTTGCTTTGGTCGAGAGACATCCCAACTGGTGCCAGAATGACGAAGCTCTTGCATATGAACAGGCTCTTCGTGACGTCCTTCAAGAGAATGGTCGTGCCTGGGCTGATGGTAACATTCGCATGGGTGATTACATCCTGATCAGTAAGTCTTTCGTCCCCTAAACTCTTCTTCATTCCTATACTAACAACATCTTTAGTCGACTCTGATACTCGTGTCCCAGCCGACTGCCTTCTTGACGCTGTCTCCGAAATGGAACAATCCCCCGACGTCGGTATCATGCAATTCTCCTCCGGTGTCATGAACGTCACCAACACCTACTTTGAGAACGGCATCACATTCTTCACCAACCTAATCTACACCGCCATCAAGTACACAGTCTCCAATGGTGACGTTGCCCCCTTCGTCGGTCACAACGCCATTCTCCGCTGGTCTGCTATCCAACAGGTCTCATACGAGGATGAAGATGGTTACGAGAAGTTCTGGTCCGAGTCGCACGTGTCTGAGGATTTCGATATGTCTCTCCGTTTGCAATGCGCCGGCTATATTATCCGACTTGCTGCCTGGGCTGGCGATGGTTTCAAAGAGGGTGTCTCATTGACCGTGTACGACGAGCTTGCCCGTTGGGAGAAGTACGCTTACGGTTGTAACGAGCTTCTCTTCCACCCTATCCGTACCTGGCTTTGGCGTGGACCTTTCACCCCCCTCTTCCGCAAGTTCTTATTCAGTAACATCCGTTTCACATCCAAGATTACTGTTGTATCGTACATCGGTACATACTACGCTATTGGTGCCGCGTGGATTTTAACCTCGGTTAACTACTTCGTCATGGGCTGGTTCAACGGTTACCTCGACAAGTACTACCTTGACTCGTGGAAGGTGTGGTTCTCCATCGTCATTGTCTTCAACGGCCTTGGCAATATTTCACTAGCCATCATGCGTTACCGTATCGGTGAACGGTCTCTCCTTGGCTCTCTCTTCGAGAACTTTAAGTGGACCATCATGCTTGCCATTTTCCTCGGTGGTCTCTCCCTTCACGTATCACAAGCTCTTCTCGCGCACATGTTTGAAATCGACATGACATGGGGTGCCACATCCAAGGAAGCCGAGTTCTCCAACTTCTTCATCGAGGTACCCAAGGTCCTCAAGAAGTTCAAATTCAGCATCTTCTTCTCTCTCGTCTTCATCGTCGGCATGATCATCATGGCCAGAGCCCCCTTCATTCCCTATGGCTGGGAAATTACTGACTTCGTCGCCATTCTCCCCATGGCTACAGTCTCAGCCTCTCACTTCTTGTTGCCATTGGCCTTGAATCCTGCTCTTATGACTTTCTCCTGGTAGACAGCTAAACATTCCTCCTGTTTCTTTATTGCGCATACGAAAATGGTTATTGCCATGAAAATTTAGTACTTCCCTTTCTTGTTTTATTGTTTAATTACCCACCTTCCTTTTTTGTATTCCTTCATCCGACTTCTGTCTCGAGTCTGATTAGATAGATGGCCTCGAGTCCTGTACAACGGGGTCGCATCCTCCAATCCTTTTGGTTTGTTTGTAATAAATAGTGTGACGACACACACACACTCTCTCTGAATATATATATAGCATTTGTAAATGTAAAAAGATAACTTGAAATTCATTTGTGTACCATCGCCCCTTTTTGTGAAATCTATCAAAAACGAAAAGAAAAGACCAGTATAGCCAACAACAACAACAACAAAACGACATGCTCTGGTATCATCATTCGTAACAACAAAACGAAAACAAAAACAATGCATCCCAAAATGAAAACAGAAAAACAACTATACTACTTTTGCTTATTTGCTTACTCGGCCTCGTCGTCAGTATCGAGAGGCTTAGGCGTGCCCTTGGGCGAGCTGAGCCACTCAATGTGACGGAGACGGCGACGAGCCTCACGGTCCTTGAGATCCTTCTTGGTCATCTTCTTCTTCTTGCGAGCCTTGAACTTCATCTCTGAGTTATCCTCGGCACCAGAGACAACAGTACTGGGAGCGGTGCTGGGAGCAGCAGAGGTCATGGCACTAGCGGTAGTAGAGTTATCCTCGAAGCGCTCGGAAGCGATAGCCGACTTTCCCTTGGTAACCATCTTACCGTCGTTGACAAGCCACTGCTCAGTGCACAGAGCACCGACGAACTCTTCGTTGTGAGAAATCAAGATGACACCACCCTTGAAGTCACGGATAGCCACGGCAAGACCACCGAGGGAGTCACGATCCAAGAAGTTGGTAGGCTCGTCGAGAACCAGCAAATGGGGGTTGTTCCACATGGCACCGGCAATAACGACCTTAACCTTCTGACCACCGGAAAGCGAGCCGATCTCGTTGTGGTTGGCAATTTCAGGGTCAAGACCAAGATCCTGGAAGTGCTGAGAGATCACACTGGGCTGAAGCTCACGGTAACCAAGACCCTCGCGAGAGGCCTCGTGATCATCGAACTCCTGGATCAACTTGGTAAAACCAAGCTCCTCCAGACGCTCACGAGAAATGTGAGAGTTGTGCTTGGGCATGAGACCGCGCCACTTAACCTCGTACTGGAAGGACTTCTTGTACTTCTGACGACCAACAAGGGCCTCGACCTGGCGGGCAGCCTTGCCGTCACCCAGGTCAATAGGCTTGTCCATCTGAGCCTGCTCATCGGCAGTCAATATGCGAGTCTGCTTCATGTGCACCTCACGATCATCACCGTGCTGGTAACGCCACTGGAGGTACTGGTTGGGAGTCTTCTCCAAGTGCATTTCAACGTGCTCAAGAGCGTGCTGCTTGATGTAACCAATACGCAGGTTGGGGTGCTTCTCAACGCGACCCTGCGAGGGGATAACCTCACCAGTCAACATCTTGATGAGAGTTGACTTACCAGCACCATTGGGGCCGATAATCGCAACACGCGAAGACAGAGTCAGCTGGCAAGAAACGTTGCTCAGAGAGGGCTTGGGCGCCTTGGGGTACTGGTAGGTAGCATCGGTCATGCGGATGATGGCACGAGTGTTGGACTTGACACCAGTAAGGATACCAGGAGCGGGGAACTTGAACTGGACCAGCGAAGCCGACAGGGTGTAGTAAGACTTGGCCTCAGGGCGCATCTGGACGAAAGCGGCCAGGTTGCCGTGGTACAGGGCCAACTTCTTGTTGGCCTCGTAGTGGTAAATATCAGTGGTGACCTCGTCAAGGAAACCAGAGTCGTGAGAAACAATGAGCGAGGTAATTTCGGTGTGGCTCTTGAGGTAGTTCTCAAGCCACTTGACGTTGGCAACATCCAAGTGGTTAGTAGGTTCGTCCAGCAACAGGACATCGGCCTTCTGCAACATGGCGCGAGCCAGAGCAAGCTTCATCTTCCAACCACCGGACAGCGAACCGACAGGCTGGCTCTGGCGACCCTCGGGACCTGAAGTGAAACCGAACTCCTCCAAAACCTCGACGACACGCTCACGGCCAGCGGCAGCGATTTCGGGGTCCTTGATGACAAACTCAAGAATGTTGATATCGGCGTCCTCACCCTGGTTGTGCTCCACGTAGCAGGTACGCAGAACATCCTGGGAAGGGAAACCCTCGAGCTTTCCACCAGAAATAGCCTTCATGAGAGTAGACTTGCCGGCACCGTTGCGACCGCAAAGACCGTAACGGTGACCCTTGAGCAGACGCAGGTTAGTGTGCGACAACAGAAGCATACCACCATAGGCCAGAGAGAAATGGGCGTTAACAATCTCAACCTCGCCCTCCTCATCCTGGGGAGCCTGACCGTTCTTGATGCGATCCTCGGTGACGTAGTGGTCCTCGATAGTCTTGGCAATTTCCTCAGCGGCAGGAGTCAAAGACTTCAGGTAAGGAGCGATAACCAGAGCAATACGTTCAAGCTGGCGGTGGTTGACATCCTCGGCAACTTGCTCACAGAAGTAGGGACCAACCAGCTTGTAACCCTCGCTCTGGTGAACAAGGGTACCGGCCTTGCGGAGCTCAGCAATAACCAGCTTATCAACATCGGCAGCAGTAGTACGAATGACGGGGGTGCTCTCGTCACCCATAGCCTTCTGAATGGTGTCCAAGCAGCGAGAAGCCATCTGGCGAACCTCAGGAAGCGAGGCACGATTGACAACACCCTTAACACCAGGCTGGAGCTTGGGAAGGAAAGTACGGGCCTCGATGGGGTCGTGGACCAGCTTAGTCAAGTTCTCGGTAACAACAACGGTCTGGCGAAGGACCTCCTGCGGGGTGGAGGGGTTGTTAAGAGAGCGCTCAAGGAAGGGAGTGAGTAGAGCGAGAACAGGGGAGGTGACGATGGCAACGAAAGTGGTCATCGACAAGGCGTGGATGGCCTTCTGGAGAGTTTCGGCAGAAGGGTTCTCCATCGAGTTCAACAGAAGAGGAATGCGCGAAGCAACATCGTCGTTGGACAAGAGAGTAGTGAGAGAAGACATGGCGGTGATGGCAATCTTAGAAACCTCCGACTTGAGGTCGTGCATACCCTCCTCAACAATGGGAATGAGGACGGCGAGCTTGGCACCCATGGCCTCACGAAGAATATCCTTCTCGTCAGAAACCTCCTTGGAGACGCCCATCTCCATCTTGGCCTTCTCGGCCATCTTCTGAAGGAGAACGTAGGCACCAACAGTTCCCTGCCACTTACCGGTCTTCTTAGACAGGTAGCGGACGAGGGCGGGCAATAGACCAACGACCATGGCTTCGGCGCTCAGGTTGTTGAACAGAGCGTCAATACCGTACTGAGCGGCTTCACGAACAACGGAACCCTTATCAGCAAGAGCATCAAGAGCCAGGTTGAAAACACCGCCATCCTCGATAAGAAGAGGCATCTCGCAAATGCGGTCCTTAGGGGGGAAACGCTCAAAGATAGCGCCAAGCAAGTTCTGAGCGCTCTCGCGGCGAAGACCCGACTTCTTGTCATTGGAGGCCTTCTTGATTTCCGCGAGAACACCGTACTTGGAGAGACCGACGTAGCCGACGCTGTTGATGAGCAAATCACAAAGAGCGTAGCAAGCATCAACAGAGGCAGAAGAAGTCTGGGCCTCAAAGATAGTGGTAAGAATACCAGAGACCTCGGCCTGGGTGGGGGCCGGGCCGGAGCCGGTGCCGACCATGACAGGCTTGCCGGGAACGAAAGCGGGAGTGGCCATTATAGTGGAGGTTATTTTGAGTGGAGATTTGTCTGGGAGAAGGGGGATGAAGTCTATCGGATGAATGGGTGGTTAGCTTAAGTCTTTATCGTCGTTGGGCGGAAGGTACTTACGTTTTCTTCGTTATACAAGCCTTCAACTTGTGACGATTTCGCCTCCGACGGCAATATAACAAGAGATCGTTATTCAAAGACGAGAATCAAAAGAATTCCCGGCGATGAAAAAGAAAAGGAAAGGAAAGAAGAAGAAAAAAAACGGAAAACCGCAAATGAATAGAGCCGCCGGAAAGAAGGGTTAAAGAAAGTCTATCGAGGAACCTAAAGGAGGGGCAACTAAAGGCAGGTGAAAATTATTGCCTACCACCTAAAAAGCTTGTGAAAGAGCCTTTACAGAGCCTCCAGGGTAGTTCCATAGCAGAGCCTCAAAAGAGGAACCAATAAGATAAGATAAGCAACCACGGGTTTAATTCATTTGCCCAACCCTATTGATAGCCTGCGGATGATCCGGCCGCACTAACGGAACGGCCAAGGCCGAGCTTGTTTTTTTTTGCTGTCATTTGGGCTACTGTTTGGGGAATATCTTATCTCATAGGTTAATGAGTTTGTAAGTGAATTTTGAATCCTTTTTCATTTTTTTTCGGCATAGAAGGCCACACGGACTCTCCTTTAAAGAAGAGGTAACACTAGATGCATGCCCCACTCCGTTGAGTTGCTTACCTTTAGGCCTGCATCTGCAGGTTTGACCATGTTTAAGATCTCCATTCTCGTACTGGCGAATACGAGCTGGGCTGATGGCCAAACATGGCCGATCGAACCCCCAACCCTTAAAGCACACTCTCCCCCTTAACAGCCTAGCCCGTTATCATCTTTCCGACACCAAACACCGATCATGGACCCCAGTACGGAGCATTTACTTGGGCGCAACAGCCTAGACTCAAATAGGACCCCCACCTCATCCCGATCTTCACTCAGTCTCGACGATCTTGCTGATGCAAATGACTACCTTTCAAATACCCGACTAAGCCGGTACCCGACCGCCGTTGCGGATCCCACCACCGAGTCCGCCGGGTTTTTGGCCTCACCTAGGCTATCTGTTGATAATGACGATAGCAACTTTGATGAAGAACGCCCCATGAGCCCGCCATGTCGTGACCTTTCCGATGTATTCCAAAACCCCGAAAAGGCCGCACAGAGCCGCACCCGCTGTTGCCTTCTTGTTGTGGGATGTATCGCCGCCGTGTGGCTAGTCATGTCTGTTGTCGGATTCTTTTCTTTCCAAAAATACAAACAATCACCTATCGATGGAAAATCACCCCCTTGGTATCCGTCTCCTGCCGGCGGAACGGCACTTTCTTGGGCCGATAGCTATAACAAAGCTCAAGCCATGGTATCCCGGATGACTCTTGCCGAAAAAGTAAATGTGACGACCGGAACTGGTTGGAGTATGGGATTAGCTGTGGGGAATAATGCTCCGGCGACAAGTGTTGGGTTTCCACAACTTGCACTTCAAGACGGCCCTCTTGGTATCCGCTTCGCCGACAATATCACCGCTTTCCCGGCAGGGATTACCGTTGGTGCTACTTGGAATCGTGAGCTCATGTATGCTCGAGGAAAGGCTCATGGCCTTGAAGCCCGTCTCAAGGGAGTTAATGTTTTACTTTCCCCGTGCGTGGGACCGCTTGGTCGTATGCCAGCTGGTGGTCGAAACTGGGAAGGCTTCGGTGCCGATCCGTACCTACAAGGTATTGCGGGTGCCGAAACAATTCGTGGTATTCAAAGCGAACATGTAATGGCCACAATTAAACACTTCATCGGAAATGAACAGGAGCACTTCCGCCAGTCATGGGAATGGGGACTTCCAAACGCCATGTCTTCTAATATCGACGATCGCACTCTCCATGAATTATACGCCTGGCCATTTGCCGATGCTGTGCGCGCCGGTGTTGCTAGTGTCATGTGCTCTTATAACATGGTCAACAACTCTTATGCGTGTGGTAACTCTAAACTTCTCAATGGTATTTTGAAGGACGAATTCGGGTTTCAGGGGTTTGTCATGTCAGATTGGTTAGCACAACGGTCCGGTGTTGCTTCGGCGCTTGCCGGTCTAGATATGACTATGCCCGGCGATGGCATTGGTTGGATGGACGGCAAGTCACTTTGGGGCAAGGAGCTCACACGGGCCGTCATGAATGGCTCCGTTCCAATCGAAAGAATTAATGATATGGCGACTCGTATTGTTGCTGCTTGGTATCAACTTGGCCAGGATAACACTACTCTCTACGACCGCACTGGACCTAACTTTTCTTCCTGGACCTTTGAGCAGAACGGAACCATCTCACCCGGTAGCCCGTCAGAACAACCCACTGTCCAAGTCAACCAATTTGTGGACGTGCAACAGGATCACAACGAATTAGCCCGTCAAATCGCCACCGAGGGTACAGTGCTTCTCAAAAACAATGGCATTCTACCCATCAAACGTGACGGCACTTCGGCAGTATCAATCCGTACTCGTCACGAAGACAAGGTGAAAATTTCTATTTTCGGCGATGACGCCGGCCCCGGTCTCGGTCCCAATCACTGTAATGACCGTGGCTGTAACCAAGGAACGCTGGCTTCAGGTTGGGGAAGTGGTGCTGCGGACTTTCCCTTTTTAGTCACTCCAGTTGAGGCTTTACGTCGTGAGTTTGATTCAGAGAAAGTCACGTTGACTGAAGTCCTCACCAATAATCCCGACTTTGATGGCGATGAGGCCCTTGCTGATCAGGATATCTGCATCGTCTTTGTCAATTCCGATTCAGGCGAGGGTTTCATTTCCTCTGGTGGTATTCGTGGAGACCGCAATGATCTGAAGTTACAACTGGGAGGAGAAGCCTTGGTGCAAAATGTCGCCAGCAAATGTGGCCACGGCGCCGGTCATACCTTGGTAGTTGTGCATGCTGTTGGACCGGTCGTCATGGAGAAATGGATTGACCTCCCCGGTGTAAAGGCCGTTGTATTCGCCAATCTTCCCGGCGAAGAAAGCGGCAATGCCCTTGTGGACATCCTGTTTGGTGACCATAATCCCAGTGGCCGTCTTCCATTCACGATTGGAAAATCGCTTGAAGAGTACGGGCCTGGTGGTCAGGTACTGTACCTCCCGAACAGTGTGATACCCCAACAAGACTTTGACGAGGGACTTTACATTGACTATCGCCATTTCGATAAACGTAAGATTGAGCCACGCTTTGAGTTCGGCTTCGGCTTGTCATACACCACGTTCTCGTACTCCAATATCCACGTGGACCGTATTAAAGAGAAGACACCCCTTCCAGCTCCTCGTCCCACCAATACTGTCATACCGCCAGCATACACCACCACCCTTCCGGATGTCAACGAGGTTCTTTTCCCACCCAATTTCACTAAGCTGGAAAAGTACATCTACCCGTACCTTGACTCGCCAACCGAGGTGGTTAAAGGGTCCTACCCATACCCGTCAGGGTACCACACCAAACAGACCCTGTCTGAAGCCGGAGGTGAAGAAGGTGGCAACCCTGATCTCTGGGAGACCTATGTCAGCGTGCACATCGACTTGACAAACACCGGAAACTCGGTAGGCAAGGCTGTCCCTCAGCTATATCTGTCATATCCAGATTCCGGTCATCACAACGTCGACTTTCCACCCAAGGTTCTTCGCGGGTTTGACAAGGTTTCTATCGACCCAGGACAAACTAAGACAGTGGGCTTCAACCTGACTCGGCGCGACCTGAGTTATTGGGACGTCGTTAAACAGAACTGGGTCATGATCACCGCGGGTAATTACACCATCCACGTGGGAGAAAGTTCAAGGAAATTATTACTCTCTGCAAAGTATTAAGCTTATATATATTTGTTTATATTGTAACCATCATATCGTTAAAACCGTAATTCCGTGCAACGTTAAACCACACTCGGACTAATCTGGAAGGTACCACATATTACTCGGGACTGTTACTGTGCGACTCAAGGTAGTCATCACTTTCTAGTTCCGGACATACAATTAAAAAGCTGCCGAGCCAACCGCCAAAGGAAATCAGGGCGAAAAGACACCATGCGACGATGGATCCCTTGGGGGTGATACTGATGGCAAAGGAGAAGACAGATCCGGCGATGACAGGACCAAGACTACGTCCGGCAGCGGATAGGGATTGGGCGATTCCGTTGAGAGTTCCTAGGTATTCATGATCAGGGCAAGAGTTGTTGATCTAAATGAGTTAGTTGATGATTTTGATGAACGAGAGATAGGCTGACTTACCAAGAGCATGATGCTAGATAGACCTCCAACGATGCAAATATTGCGCACAATCAATACAATAGCCACTTCGCCATATGCGATACTGTTTCCCCATGACATAACCTTTTGATCAACATCCAAGTATCCAACGAAAGGCATGGCAACCAATGACAAAGCCAACCCCAAAATTGCAAACCGGTAAGTCCCGATGTTTCCATATTCTGTCTTGACCGCTGGGAATACTAGTGCTTGGAATGCCATGGTTGCGAAGCCCGCAATGCTCATGAGCAGGCCGATAGTCGCTGGGTCCATGTCGCGACCGGCTGGAGCGGGAGTGGCGGAGAATACGGGATAAAGAGTTCCAAAGGCTACACTGCAGAGTTGGAACATGAAGTAGCTTGAGAGGAGAAGGGTGGTTGTGCGGTTCCAGAAAGAGCCCGGCACGATGGTGTCATCAGAGTGAGCTTCCTCGTCGGTGGCAGTGGTATGATACTCAGGTTCTGAAGTTACGCCCTTAATCTTGCGAAGGAGATCCTGCACTGAATCGGGGAGACAGCCCTTTAAAGAAGCTCTCCGCTTACCGGTACCTTCGTGCTCTGGCTCGGTGAACCCCAATCCCATGACAACAATCGTGATACAGAGCAACATAGCACTAACAAGATTCGGCGCGGCATACGGATACTCCTCCGAGAAGCGCCCAGCAAAGAGTCCACCCATAGCCGGGCCGGTAATAGAGCCAATGGAGTAGACTATTGGCAACCAAGTGAACGCAGTGCTCTGGTTACTCCGGTCTGTGAGGTCGCCAAGGACGGTAGGAAAAACAGCGGCATTACCGTTAAGCATTCCCATAGCAATTTGGAAAAAGACGGCCTGCTTAAATGATTTGCTGAAGCCAAAGCCGGTACATAAGAACAACAGGAAGAATGAGCCGAGCATAAGAACTGGTTTCCGGCCAATGCGGTCTGACAGGTATCCCCAAAAGAAGTTTGAACAAAGCTGGGCAAGGGCAAACGATGAAGCGAGAATCCCAATGTAGAGTGAGACTTTGTCTTTTGGTACATCGGGGAACGAAGAAATCATTGCTGGGAGGTATGGTCCGATAGAGTTCAAGGCAGTCTGCTCACTTAGTGAGAGGAGGGCCAAAATGGCAAGCTGCTTGTATGGCAACGGTGATGATCGTGATACATGGGATGATGATTGTGACAGTGAAGGTGAGTGCGAGATGAATCTTGAAGGTGTTTCATTTGAAGCTGAAGATTGTTCCCGTGGAGGTTCATTCTGTGAAGGACTTGAAAGTGTTTGATATTGTTGATTGGAGGATTGTGACTGGAGATCATGAAGCAAGGGACGCTGTTCTGCGCTTTCATGAGACATGGTTGAAGATTTATATGTGTGAAATCAGGGAGACAAAGAGTATAGAACAAAGCAAAAAGATGGAAAGATTCACAACTGTACTGTCGATTATCGTGGCGGGGTAGGTCAGCTATGAGGTATTTCGCCTGCAATAGGATCCAGGAAGGTGAAAGCGCAATGAAGTCGCAAGGATGTAATTTTTGGTGACAAACTGCTCGTGTAAGTGGTATAGTAGTATGAAGAAAAGGTACACAAACAAGAATAAATGTGATATTATTTGGTCTTGGAAGAAAAAAGACAGTTGAGGATATAGAATGCCCTTCTAGTGCTCATTATATACATGAAATGTAATGAAACCCCCGCTTTGGGCCTTCTTAGAAGTATGAACTCATGTGCCAATTGTGAGGTTCCAATCATGTGTATTAGTGTAAGAGTTTTGGTGGTGCTTGTGGTTGGTACATTTCCTGGATGACACATTGATATACACGGCTTGTGAGTGGTCAATCTCTATAGGGTTAATACGGGTTTGTGAGTGGCAACATGTCAAAACCCTAGTTGTCTTCATAGGAAGGCTGCGAAATCCTTCAGTTTTAGCCTAAACCTCATGATGTTGGCCACACCTTCCAAGATTCATATCATCATGGACTCCATAAATCCACTTGAATCATCACCAAATGTACATTATCACCACCCAATCGATAACCATCGTCCATTCGTCTGACCTTTCATTGTCAATACTGGGTCGCTATTGGTTTATACACTTTGCCCTGGTCTTCAACCCTGCAGTAGAGTCGTCCCAAATAGCTTCGTCTCCATCTTGATTACGACGCGAGACCCCCACGTTCGGAAACCCCAAGCGTAATCGATTAGCGCAGCTTAAGAGTCGCTTATCATTGGCCCAGATCTTTGAGATTGATTGACAGATTCTGGAAGAACCAATAAGTGTTGGATGATTGTGTCAAAGCTTCAAATATGTTCATCTCTATGTATAGGCGCATATGTTTATCAATCATAGCCATGCGATGTACATTTACCGGAGCTAGGTGATGTACGGGTTATTTGACCCTATTTGCTCTGTTCATCTTTTACTCAATCTGATATGTCACCTCATGACGTCGTTAGCTTACCATATACCATGGTTGGTGATGTCGATCGTTGATATGTACATATGTACATACACACATATCTCTGTATGTGTACATACACACATGTCACTTCACTATCTCTACCTTATGCTGCTAAACATCCTCTCCAACCACTCAAATCTCTGAACCATCAATTAGAAGACATCATCGTGCATGTTACTGCTCACATGGTCACTCACCCTGGCATCCATTTGCTTTACCGGAGGACAGACCGTATGTAATGCGTTCCGTGAGGATCATTGGTACATCCACATCTGCAGCTATATGCACCATTCCGCCCCTGGCTTGTATCCTCCACACACCATAGAATACCGTGATTGTGACAACCAGTGGCTACAGCTGAGATAGGAATGGCGGCTATTGACGTCTGAGAGTTCACGACAAAAACCATGGTCCGATAAAGCGGGGTCAAGGTGAGGGGTCGTTTTGGAGTGGCAACGCCGAATCATGACGATCATGGCCCGTCTGCATGTCGTCATGACCAAATGTATTGACAGGGCCAGCCTGCGGACTAGGTGGGGTTGGTCTAGGCTCGACAGCGTCTGTTCGTTCATTATCTACCGGACAGACATGTGCAAGTGCACACCGCTGTATCAACATCATTTGAGGCCAGGCTTTATCTACATCACCAACCTCCTCAGCGATAGACGTATACTTAGTCATTACTGCCCAACTTGAACGGTGGTTTAGTCGTTTTCCTAAACAAGGATAACAAGAGGAAGCTAGTTCAGGGGTCCTTGTCTTATTGTTCGCTTTATTCGCCGTTGGATTTTTTTGTGACTGTTAAAGAACTGGTTCACCGACACTTTGACTTGAGAAATCCTACAACGACGAGGCAAAAGGTGACTAGGGAGAAAATGCAGCTTTGAGCTGGGATGTCAATATAACATCCAAGCTATCATGTACCAATACATGTCATGAGAACAAGCCCAACTCCACCGATCCGTTGGACTCTTTAACAACTGTCAAGATTGATAGCGCCCCGTTTCGCTAAACGCGCCCGCCTCATGGCTTAAATCGCTGGCTATATCACGGCTGTCACTATACATGGAGTACACATGTTCATGTGCACATATGCAGTCTAAAGAGGTTTCACTCGCCCAATTCGAGGCGAAACAGCATAATATGACTGTTTAACATGGCACTTCGCTGGCGTGTCTTCTTTTGTTTCATTGGGCTTTGAAAGCTTTTCGAGGGAAGCGCATTGCGGCCCAACGAACCGGGGTGGTTCCAATTCGCCCCACCATGGGTTTGCTAGTTGGGTCTCGATAACTGGTTTGTAATAACATATTTTGACAAGAATATGAAGAAATACAACCTACCCAACTGGTTTCTGATAAAAAGGACAAATTCCTGCTCATGTATAGAGCGCCCTGAAACGTTCCTAGTAACCTCACTCCGCAGCGGCAAAGACGGAACCCATACCCGCCTGCGGTCGCAACCTCATAGTGGGGCCGGCCGATAAAGTCGGCCAAATGCATAGCGGCTTCTGTAAAATTTGATAGTTCGGCGTTTGGATGGCCCCACTATTCTGTTTTTTCCACCGCCGAGTCTTATAAAGCCTAGTCCTCATTTTCCGAGTGTTCTAAATAAACCTTCTAGATGCAATCAATTCAAATCCAACCCCGCGTTGATTCTAAAGCGCACTGAGCGTCCAACGTATTTTCTATGCGTACCAAATTATTAATGGCTGGTTAGTCTTGCTATTGGTGTCCGACGAGGTTGGGTTGGGCTGGCCTCGCCACATCTAGGGTTCATGTTCGTCATGCTATAGGCGTCACTGTAACGCCCCTGGGGCTGTCCTTGTAAATCCATCATGGCTTTGTTTTTATCGAGACAGGGGATGAACGGGGCATAGCGAGAAAGAAACATTGTCAAGCCGTAAAGTAGTGATTTGGAGATCTACCTTTCTTTTAACTAAACTCACAAGATAACCAAAGTCCGCCTCGTCTTGTGACTCTTGCCACTGACTGGATATCATCGGCAATGTCGTGCCGCGCGAGTTTCAGCTTCTGCCTTTCAAGCTTGATCAAGATATAGGTGGTGCAAGTAACTGGCGACTTTGCAGCGCTCTTGACAGGGGCTAACACACATTCAGTCTCCTTGTGTCTTCCTTGTATTCTTGTCTCTTCTCTCGAGTCCATCCACCGCTCTTCCGCTGTCGTCCCCGAGAACAGACGTTGCAAAGACTCTCGCCTTGGGGCTATTACTTTCCATAGTCATCCCATATTTGCCTTGGTACTAGATAGAAAGTCAAAGTCACGGTACATAGGAGATCAAGGGAATGCAGTAGGAATCAAGCTGCACATACACCCCCCTACGTCCTTGGTCAAGGATTACGACCAGAAACCCAACGCTGAAGGCCCAAAACTGCTAGGGTATTCTTAGGATTTAGTGAACTCACTTACACGGCTTTTATGGCCATGGTCGCCCTGTCTCTCCGTTGAACCGTGTGTCCACGCATTCTTATATCTAGAGTTGCGTTCCCAACTTACTCCTTGTCCTGGCGTTGATCTCTACACACATCCTCTTTCTGTTTGTTAGTAGTATTGCCGTGTCCTGGCGTCATTATCACTAGCATTCATCTTCATCACTCTGCAATTTTCTTGTTTCCGCCTGTTCATATTCACCTTTTACGTTTTCTTTTTGTCTTACCTGTTACTTCACGTCTGTTTTTACGCTCTTCACGTTTCTCTTTTTTGCTTGCTGCTTGTCTGTTTCTCAGACGCTTTATGTCCATTGATTGAGCTTCCAATTCTGGAAATCATCGTTATACCCCTTTCAGAGCTTATAACTCTTCGCAACCACTTTACCACTTCAACAGATTTGGCTGATTAACTTCTTGCCGTTTCTACCATAACTTTCACATTGCTTTCCGCCGCAACATTCTTTATTCTGTCTTGATACCCTACTTTTATCTTTCATTTTTCTCCATATATCACATAACCCAAAACAAAAATCACCATGTTTCTTCGTCGCCTTGTTTCCAATGCCGAGCCTCCCCGGCACCCGCCTCGCTCTCGCAGCCCCTCGCCTCCCCGTGTTAAGCGTATCGAAATGAAGGATATGCCCGAACCTTCGGAAGACGTCCGTGTCGCTTCTCGCCACGCCTCCTACACCGCGGCCTACCCTAACACCGATGAGCCTAATGCCGACCTTCTTCGTGCTAGTCTCGCTCGTGCCGCCACTGAGAGTGCCGCTGTCCAACCTTCCCTCCCAACTCCTGAAGAGGGTGTTGTTGGCTTCGACGAGCTTCTTAAGCGCAATGAGCGCCGCCGTCTTGGTTACGAGAATGCCGGTCTTCCTATTGCTCGCCTTTCATGTGTCGGCATGCCCTCGCCTCCAGCTAGTCGCCCTGTTTCCCAGAATGTGACTGGATTTTACAAGCAAGATGGTAACGGATCCCGCCCCGACTCCGTCTTCGATGGCGATTCTTCTCTGTACAACTACTCCAGCTCTGCCAGCTCGATTTCCGACTACAGCCCTGACGCCGCCGAGGCCTCTCTCAAAACCACCGGTGCCGGTGTTGGTACCTCCACAGCTGTTCGTCGGTCTGTTTCATATGCCGGTCCTAGACGCAAGGCTTCGCGTTCTTCGGTTGCTTCGGCTAACCGCTTCCCCAAACGCCGGGTCACCATCCATGTCCGCCACCTCCCTGGCAAGTCTCGCCTATCTCAAGTTCATAGCCCTACCGAGGAGACTCCCAGCAGACGTCCCTCCATCAAGGGTAAGCGTCGTGCTGTGAACGGCACTGTTGAAGAACAGGTCAAGCAACTCCAGGTACACTACCGCGAGAAGGATGTCGCTCTCAACGCCACGCTTGAGGAGCTTGATATTGTCAAGACGGAGCTTGCGCGCATGAAGAGACGGGCTCGTCAGCAAAAGCGTTCCGCTGCCAAGGAGCGTGAGTTCGTTGCCGAGGACCTTGCCGATACGCATGAGGATCTCGGAGCTCTCTTGGAGGAGTGTGAGTTGCTCGAGCAAGATTCTACCTCCCAGCAGATCACCCCCACCCAGCTTCAACGGCGTCTTGTCAAGCAGGCTGCTGCCTTCGACTTATTGAAGAAGCAAGTTGCCGAACGCGAAGAAGCTATCAAGGCGCTCGACATTGGCGCTGCTGAGAAGGACCTTCTTTTGGCTGGTGTTGCCTCCTCTCAGGATAAACTCAATAAGCTCCAGGACGAGCTTGACGCCCAACGCCAGAGACTCTACACTTCCGCCAACTACGACCAACCCGACAGTGTCTACACCATGCGCAACTCTGCTTTGGTCCGTGTTGTCGCCAACCTCCACTCTCAAAATAAGGCCTTGACCGTGGCTCGTGACACTGCGGATGAAAGCAAGTCGTACAGTGAGCGTATGCTTGCTGGCCACAAGGTTCGCACTGCGGAGCAACAGAACAAAATTTACGAGTTGAGTGCCGCCACTTCCGCACTTAGCGACACTGTTGAGAAGTTTGAAGCCGCTTTGGCTGGAGCTTCTGTGCCTGTTGGAGCTACCGAGCAGTCTAAGGCGGAGTTAGAGTCTGAGTTAGCGGCTGTCAAGGCTAGACTGGTACTGAGTCAGGAGCGTATTGCTGCCTTGCCGACTAAGGAGGATGATGAGGCGGCTGAAAATGTATTGACGAGAGATGTGTCTACTGCAGTTGAGCTTGAGACCCAGATTGCTGATTTGACATCTGCCCTGTCTCTTGAGCAGGCCAACGTTGACAAGCTTCAGGATGAGTTGGAGAGTTTAGTGGAGGAGACAACCAAGCGGGATGCGCTTCTTTCAGCTGAGATTGATACTCTTAAGGAGTCCTTGGCCACCACGAAGGCTGAGAAGGAAGAGTTGGCCGAGACACTTGATACTCTTACTGCTGAGTCTGACCGTCTCAACGTGAAGGCTTTTAACATCATTGATGAACACTCGCGGTCACTGGCTGAGGTTGAGCGGATGGCTCAGGAGAAGGTTGTCTTGGTGGAGAAGTTGGGTGAGCTTCAGAAGCAGAATGAGGTCCTCGTGCAGGCTTCAGAGGAAGGTTCAGATTACCAGGTTGCTATTCTCCGCCAAGTCAACGATCACCTCAAGAAGAAGAATGACGAGCTTCAAACTGAGCTCACCACCAACCAAGAGCGTGTGGTCCAGTTGAAGAATGACTTGGTGAATGCCAACGGCCAAATCGCCACCCTTCAGGTTGACTTGAAGCAGTTGGCTGCTCACACTTCAGTGCTGGAGAACGAGGAGGTCCGTTATAAGGTGCAGATTCGGTCACTTGATGATCGTTTGGAACAAGACCGGTTCAAGAAGGACCAACGTTTCCACAGCTCTTCGAGAAGGGGGACTTTGAGGGCCAAGAAGAATGAGGAGTTGATTGTGGTGAAGAATGCTAGTGCCAAGACGGATAAGGCGTCAATGTAAGTTATCAATCGCACATGCATGCCCACTATATTCCTTTTACTAATATTTAAACAGTGTCCAGCAGATTTTCACTCGGGGATTGTTCAGACCTGCCGCCAAGGCCCAGAAATACAAGTCGTAGAGTAACTAGCTGTTTGGGTATTGAAATTCAAGAAATAAATGATGATGGAAGAGTTTAGTGCTATGAATAGATTTCTCATTCCAAAATTGGTTTTGTGTGACATTTACAGTTCATGTTGTGTTTCTGGAATGATGAACATGTTACATTTGTTTCGTTTGTAAGATAGAGATACTCGGCAATCACCTATTAGTAGCAAACACGTCAGGTTAGCGTTACCACGCTTCATTAAGATTGTGCTAAATTGGAACGGCTATATCTAGTATTGATGGTTACAATGAATGAAACATGCACACATAAATGTTTCAACTTTCCGGTCTTACCAACAGAAGTGTATTTTCAGTTCACGTAATTCCATGTGGATGAAGAATTAATTCATATCTTCAATAGTGCACCATTGCCACGTGAAATATAATAGAAAGTTGCAGATTATGGCTTTAGAATAACTCAAAACTGCAGTTGATGTCTTTCACTTTATCGTCCTATATATGCATCTTTGACTACACAAAACAGTAATACGGGTATTTTGGCTTACAAGTACGCATCCACACTGCAACTTTCCGCGGGGGGATGCCATTTCAAAATGACCTGTCGTAATAGCTGTCTATTGTACTATTCATGAACCTCTTTGTGTGACAATGACTAGAACGTGGAACTAGACAGCGACGTGCCTTGGGCAATTGGTGACTACTCTAGTGTAATAAGCTGTAGAATTATGTGTATGTGTAGATGTCTTTCCGTAGGAACGTAGCCCACCTTCCTGCAAGGGAATGCGGCGTTAGGGTTATATGGAGGATGGTTACTAAGCATGTTTACTGTTATTTGACAACTGCTTTGCGGGTGAATGTTTCGCCAATTCTTGAGATGGAGACTAGCCTGTTATAGTTCCAACTCACATCATAATAGATATCGGTTCCTATCAAAACAACAGTAGACTAAGTAATGACTTAGTTATGGCGAAATGTATGTATTATAGGTATATTAAAATATAGTAAAATTAAATTATCGATAGTTGGAATATGGCAGCATGTTGGAATCCAGCTCCGCAATTAAGTAAAATGACGACGACCCGTAACTATTAACAACCTTCTTTCGAGATAGACGGAGAATGTTACTATGTGTTGGCAGGCCTCGTGTTGGTGGGGTTCATATCGGTGACGAGAACAGGTCTATATTGTTAGTATCTGTTACGTTGCACTGGTATAAACATATAACTCACGATGGGCTGGAAACTGGTCCATTTACTGGTTTCTTGTATTTCTTTGCCATCATGGTACGATGAACGGTATTGGCGGAAGTCATGATGATTGGTGAATTTATTGCAATCGAAGAGTAGTAAGATCGAGAGGAGTCTTGGTATTTAAGTAGAGTGATAGCTTTCTGTGTATTAACTGATGAGAAAGAGATTAGATGTATACGATTTACTTCTCGGGATATTTCTCCTTCTTATACAGATAGAAATAATCAATGTTTATTATCTTTTTATATTCATCAGTTGTTGTCCTTGTTGTTCCCTATATGTGTACTGCCAAATTTCAATGTCAAATTTCAAACTACAATATCAAAACACATACACGTGGATACAAATTACAAACGGAATTTGGATAATCTGGTACGTCTAACATTTCACAAAGAGAGCAATATGGACAATAATAGCTTTGAGATCAACTAGTTTTGCCTCAAGTACTACAACACCAGGTAGGGCTCCTTTTAACATGATCGTTTTCCCTCATCCGGTCAATCGTAGGGTTAGGGTCACACTGTGACACATCGCCTTGTGGCTTGATAGGACGTTCGTTTTGCTTCAAGCCATTTACTTATTCACTGGTATCATACAAAACCCCTGCATAAAAGGACTATTATGAGGATAATCACGTTGTATGTCTAGAATCTGATAGGTGGCCTGGATTGCGTTCCAAAAACGCCCAAAAGATTAAACCAAACTTGTAGTATAGGCATGGACAATAGACGTCTACTTGGTACAACAGTGTTTACGCCATGCACCATTTACGGTTGATTCCACAGAGACAAAATAATCCATAGTGGCAAAATGACGACCTTGAAAACAGTAGTTTACTAAGAAATCTTAAGATCCGTGGAAACATGCTATTAGAGAAAATCTCGAGTCTTGGTAAGATTTAGATAGAACGGCTACCTATAAAGGGCATTTTCCAGTGCCTTTTTCCCGCTATGTCGCCCAATTTAGAAATTACAATCGTACGTTAACTTACAATTCGTTGTGAAATAAAACACAATCTTCCCTCTCACAACCCTCGAGATGTCACCTTTGAGATTTTGAGATGCCCTTTCCATTAGACTCAAGACAGACAGACTCGCCCCATCTATTATTAAGGGTATAAGAGTTCTTATTCACAACACTCTCTCCTTTTTTCTTCAGCGCTTGAGGGTTTAGTTAGGGTTACACAATCAAAACTATATGGGGTTTATATGACGGGGTTCAACCGTCTCCGGGCCTGTACAAAGAGGACCCAGTCCTGCTAATTAGGTTATAACAAGAACAACACAATACAATACATTGATGGCATGTGATCGTGATCGTACAACTGAACATATGAGGTTTCTGATGGATACATAAGGTAGACTAAGTGATTGCTCATCGATGACCAGTATGACAAAAATATTGTGTGTTTTTCATGTTGCATTTCAGTGGCCCTTTACTTTATCACTCCGACTCACTTCATATTGCTAGGTCCTAGCACCTTAACGTCCAGTCGGCGTTTGTACCTTCCTCGTATGAGACAGATGGATAGGCCAGTTTCTCGTTATCAATATCCAAACTGCGTCACCGACAAGGTTGTTTCCACCCTCAGATCGATTAAGTTATGTGTTATATATTGTGGAATTGTATATATAAGATAAGTTCTGTTGTATTCAATGAAGCACAAGGGGGGTCACAGATATTGTATGCACAACATTTATATAAACCTTATGCAGTTACAAGACCAACTTATTAGTCATCATATACTACCGTCACCAAATCTTGACACACCACAAGAGCGACCGGACATTGCGCGTGAGTGAGTAACGAGGGATTGATTATATTCATATATCCGTTTCATAGCTAGTCATAGACACACAGAGACTTCATGTCTCGGGCCCGCCTAGGGGTTGCCCAAATAACTACCCCTATCAGCGAAGGTTGACAGCTGTATAATGAACATGATGGCGGCTAATGGCACGACTGGCTGTGATCAGCGTCGAGATAAGAGCCGCTTGCATGACTGGCGGCAGCTTGTTCAGCGAAGAATGGGCTAGAATGGAGGGGGTGGGGGGAAACTATGTAGTTTGTAGGTCGTCGAGGTAGCTCAGACGTAACATTAGAAAACATATAGTGTAACATAGATGAAACCGTTCACCCGGTTGTTGATAGTTGGCTAGGACAATATTGGTGGATTACAAGAGAATGGTCTGTAGTCAGTCCATTGCCATACTTTTATCTTAAGATATCCCTTTTTGAGGCGTCCTCATTGGGGAAATCTGGATCCCCATCATCATTGCACTTTTTTGTTTGGGGGTTGGAGTGCGAAGAAGGTGGAGTAGATAAAGACGGCGGAGAGGACGAAGAGCCTTGAGTAGCTTTGGCGGCCATGCCAACGGAGAAGGCACCTCGGTGTTGTTAGGCCTCCTCATCAAGGTATGTCGTAAGTTAGTTCGCAATGAGTTCAAAGGTGAGGGAGCGCCTGTTCATGTCACCCCTAAAGTCAATGGCCAAGAACTTCATCGGGTCTGGTAAAATGGCAAGAAGTTGCGCCGTAAGATCAGGCCGATACAGCTCGCTTGTGGCGGCTTTCGCTATGGTGGGTCTGTGCGCAACTTGCACGGCGACTTTGCGGTTCCTGACCCTCGGGTTATGCCCAATCAGTCGCCCACCCCGAGTGGAATTTGTGGAGGAGAAGAAAGGATAGGGATGATAAAGCGCGGATACAAGAGCCGAAGGATTGTATCGAATTAAGAAGTTTGGACTAAATATAAAAGAAAGTATATGAAGGAACGCCGCCAGACTATCTACGCTGCCTTGTTGGTTGAATCTCTCTACAGGGCCTCTGGCCTAACGCCACCAGAAGCCCCACCATGCGCCGTGTTAGCCTCTGCCATGGGCGGTGGATACGCACTCTCCCGGTTGCAGTCCTGTTCGCTATATAGCTGCCCACAATACTGGATAGTCTCTCATAGAACATACATCAGAAACAAGACCAAAGGTTACACTTCTTTTTGGGGTAGTGATATGTATAATACATCGGTAGCCTTGAGGCCTTATTTACCAGGTTTATTTGGGCTTCAGCAAGCAAAGGCCGCGCATTTGTGAGTTCATTTACCCCGCTCGGTATGCCAACCCGTGAAAGCAAGCATATGCAGATAAATTGTACATACATACACACATACATATGTACATACATAAATACCGAAGTTACTGAGCTTTGTTTTGTGGGCTACTGTTGAGTAGACTAGTTTTTGTATGGGCTGGAACATATTTCGCCTTGTCTAGGCCCAACACAGGCGCTTGTGATCGATCA
Source organism: Huntiella bhutanensis (assembly GCA_002018275.1). Lineage (NCBI taxonomy): Eukaryota > Fungi > Ascomycota > Sordariomycetes > Microascales > Ceratocystidaceae > Huntiella > Huntiella bhutanensis. The sequence goes on along the minus strand of MJMS01000035.1, from coordinate 11,273 downwards.
AGTACTAGGCCCTGTCACACGTACTCCCAATCCCGCCAAACATAGATTACAGGGGGATGAATATGTACATACGTATGTATGTTGGTAAATACATACATACATCTGTACATATGTATGTACAAAAGCCATCATTCACTAACAAAAACGAAAATACTATCCGTCAACCGACCAAGGTTGCTTGAGAAGTTACTTGACCAATGAGCACTGTAATCCATGCGTATGCGTGTTAACTGGACCATCCCTGCTCGCGGTAGAAGATAAGATAAGCAGGCCCACCAAGTCTGCCTCTATCAAAATCTTCTCCCCGAGCGGGTCTGGGTAAAAACCTTCCTTCTATAATATATGTGTTTTCTGTCGGTAACTAATCATACCCCGTGACACTGCCTCTAACCCTCTGTTTACAATGCGCGCATGACTATGGGTCTTCTAGTCTTTGTATGCCCAAAAGGCTAGTGGGTCAACATGCCAGCCAAATGCCTAATAAAGACACTTGACAGGAAAACCCCTGTAAGATTTCCCTGTGCGTTGTCTTGAAGCCCATGGAAGAACCTCGCGGCGGAGCTTCCCGTGCTGTACGACAATAAACGTCAACAACACACCTCATTTCAAACCACAACATCTACTCGAGTGATCGACATCGTAGTATGTCAAAAATATACCCCTCTCTTTTGCATTTCTGGAAACACAGCGCTAGCCAGCATATATCACATTATAAAGTTGTTGATTACATCCAGGTATTCAGGTGTTCCTCCAAAACTAGGTTGGGTACCGAGAGGCGCTGTATCTAGCAAATTTGGGTTGTCGGCATATGAAGAGGTGCAGAAGGAATAGGATCGCATACGAAGTGTATATCTAGAAGTCAGGCCTGCGAAGTAGCTGAACCGGTCTAGAAAAACTGCCGTTCTAGATAGTCAGGCTGGGCAAAAGCGGGCTTGGGCTGTTATTCGTCCAAGTCACAGTGAAATATAATGTTTCTTTGTACTATATACCTCCATTGATCCCGATCCCATTGTATACGCTCCGTGACACCCATATCATCATCTACTAGCCAAAGCTCAACCGTCTCCGCCACCGTCTTTCGCTGAAGACACCAATATTTGACTATCTTTCGCCATTTTCATCCAACAGGCTGCATAATGGACCCCGCCGGTCTTGCAATCTCTGTTTTCACCCTAATACCCCAAATATGGATGGTCACAGTTGATTTTCGATTGGCGGGCGTAACGCGCCAAACAAACGTCGACCAAGTCGAACAACTTTGTGGCGCTATCACGAATGCGACCAGAGAGTTCCAGGCCCTACAACACATCATGGACGAAGACAAACAAGCCATCATCAAGCAAATCGACGAAACTATCTTCTGGCTAGCCAGGTTCCTCCCTGATCATGTGACACCCCTTGCCGAAACGGCATGTGTCAGCGTAGCACATGTAACTATAAGGGGAGTCGACTTTACATTTATGATGAAGGCTTTGAAGCTCCAGACTGTTTTCAACACTGTCACGGAGGTCTTTCGGGGAAATCACTGCGATATGACCATCCACGGGCCTTCTACATTGACCCCAGCCGAGTCAAGTTCACGAGGTAAGGAAATATAGCCCCCAATCAAATAGGCATATCACTAACATGTTGTTATCATTCATATACTAGTTAAAAGAGGCTTCAGAAAGGTCACAGAACATATGAGTCAAGCATGGAGTTCCACTGCCTGGTTGCTGTCAGACAGTAAAAAGATGAACGCTATGCTTGGGGGTCTCAGTACGCACATGCAACGCTGGCTAGAGATAGCAAGGGCTCTTCGAGAACGTGTCACAATAGCAGACATAGCTCAACGTACTCTGCTGCCTGACCATGGCTTGATCGGGCCTGTTTTGTCATCGGAAGATGCTTCCATGATTCTGTTGACCAGTAGCAGACTTGACTGTGGTCAACAAGTATCAACGCTAAATCGGATTTATGAAGACATCGATGGGCTCCTACATGAGAAGAAATCTACCACTTTGTGGTACCAAGGCTCCGGTAAGAAATCAATCAACCTCAGAATAATCACAACTTTGAATATTAATCATGCGACTTTAGTCTGCAGTGGAAAATCAACGTTAGCGTAGGTCATTGAGTACTCGGAAAGATGCGGTTTGACCGCTAACAATTTTTAACCAGGGCATTGCTCGCTGGACGTCTTCCTGCCATCATGAGTGTGGCAATTGCACGAGCTAGCGACCACCCCATCGTTACAATAAGCCATGTCCAGTTTATTGGAGATTCTTCTGATTTGTACGTTTTACAGGACATAGTACGACAGCTTGCCAAGAAGAAGCTATTCCCAGATGGATGTGGAATACAGCAAACCGGTGCATTTTCTCTATCAGCCTCAGCAGCAACCAACACGCAGGCGGCTCTCCTGGCGATCGAATACTGCCTTGCTAGTGGCCCTCTCTACATGATCCTGGATGGTGTAGATTATTCGAGTAGTTTGTGGACGGCCATGCAGGACCTTCAGAAAAACCACAAAAACCTGAAGTTAATTGTGTTTTCGAGACAACGAAGACTAACGTTGAAGGGCAAACTCGACCCCTCCGACAAATTCATACAGCCAAGCAAAAACAACCTTCAAGCTCAATTTCAAAAATCAGCGATAACAAACTCATCTATTAATCCGCACGTGCAACTCCTTGTCGAGGGCATTTCACGATCGTTTGGCCGACAGTAAGTAAATACCCCCCAGACCGGCTCAATATCAGAAGGATGCAATCTAATGGGTTAAAATGGCTTAGCTATGGCTTGCTCGCCCTGTTCCTACTCAGGTTACCAAAGATGGGACCCGATGAGATTTTCAATCTCGTGGGGTCTTTGACGGAGGAGAGGTATGAAGAGCTATGTGGGCAAATCGACAACTGTGAGTTACAGGTCGACATGGCGGGTCGATATTGTCTGCTCTATCTGGTAGCTTTGGTTGGAGAAATCAAGATCACGTGTGCCCTAAAGCTGGTTTGTATCATCTATGACTTGATGGCACGGGAAATGGCACAATCCAGAGACGTTGGTGCCACAGGAGATGCCCACAGTACGCACATTGCGAGTTCATCCGGAGGGGCGGCTTGTCATTGTGATGCTTCCAAGGTGTTAGATGACGCCAATCTGTTGGAATTGTACCGAATTGACGACACCTCGTTATCACTGAAAGACCCTAACCAAGCGGAACAAATTCTCGGTTTCATAGCAACACGTGCTCCAAATATCAGCGCGGAAAGCGTCGAAAGAATTTGTTTCAGACATGCTTCAAATCCGACAGCCGTCCTGTTATTACATCGCATCACGGAGGCCTTCCCAGAGTCGCGCATACATTTCGAGCGACAAATTGAAAGGGGTGATTTCAAGTGTAACTGGCTTCGAGAGACACTGGAACGGGCTGGTGGTTCTCCGGTTAGGCGGGTTAGTTTATGTGAACGGATTGATAAACGAGGGGTGGAGGAATAACAGATTGGATAGATGTTATGACAGGTAGCAATGAACATTGTATTAAATGAAGACAATCCGAGATTATGGGATATGTGAACGTGATTGTGTAGAGATGTTTGGCCACACGATGGATGTGAACAATCAGAAGTTTCAATTCTTAGGCTTGCGTGATGGTTGTAGGACGAGGCACAGATTCATCGTCAACGTTGAAGATTTCCCATTTCGGCCGAACACGGTTCAGGGGGTGCGTTGAGCGACTAGCCAAAAAGCTTTCAAATCGTTCAAAACGATTCTTGATTTCATCGGACATATCCTCCAAGTCCCCAGCATACATAGCATGTCGTACGTCAGAAACAAAAGTAGAGAAGAAAATGGAGAATTTGGTCGAGACAAATGCCTCCGCAATACGAGTGGTGAATGTGACGCTATCACCACCAACAATGCGAACAATACCAAGACTGTCCAGAGCCAAGCGATTGATGGTTGCCATGTCGGTGGCGGTGAACTGAGATTGGAGTTGAGGAACATCCTTTGAGATGGACAGTGGGTTTTTCACGGCAACCCAAGCTATCAGGCTGTGTATATCCTTGCTATCTCCAGTTCGCGAAATGCGCCGCATAGTCACTTTAAATCGGCGAAATACAGCATCGGGTATCTCGTCCAGGCGATTAAAAAGGTCATGCTCGTAACCAGAGTCCTCGGCTTCTCCCGTTTGTGCCGCGAGTAAGAGAAACCTAGATAGAACAAAGAGTTAATATGGAAGAGTCTAGACAGGACTTATAGCATACTCACATTCCCTCCATATTGGAGGCCAACTGCTCCATGGCTGCCGGTCTTGTATCAGGTGATGCGAAAGGATGCTCGGGAGGAACACCCCAGCGTTTTGACGTGTAAAGCAGGTAAGGTTCAATATCCCTCTTGTTCGCTTGTACTTCCATGAATGTGAACTCTGGGTATGTTTCTGGGGAGATGTGCGAGGTTCGACGTGAAAAGCAGATGACTCGGGAAGTTGATCCGAGGGATATCAGACGACGAACCACGTGCTCGGTAAGAAGGGGCGGACGCTCATCTAGTCCATCCAAAAAGATGTACGTGGTGTATACATCAGTCAGTTGCTGCAACAGAGCATAAAGCATATCCAGGTCTACGGACGCCCCAGAGTCCCGAATAAGTGTCTTGTACATCGAAACTACCAAGTTAGTTGGTGATTTTGTCTGGGCCAACACTTGCTGTAGTATCGCCTGTATTATTGATAACTCATTGAAACGATCCTCAAACTTCATGTGGATATGGGCCATGATGGGTCGAAGCCATCTTGGGTAACTTTGCCAGTCAGCTTGGTGCAACTGCATAATGCCATTCCTGTGAGAGAATCGGTTAGTATGTATGATGTTAAGCACTGTCTACTAATGACACCATTGAAGATGCAATAAATGTGGGGTTCTACTCACATCAAGACAGACTTCCCCATGCCGACTAATTGAGCGGTTAGTATGTGTCAATCGATCTAGTAACTATTCACTTACGGCCGCCAATACACCACAAAAAGCGATCAGTCGTACCCTTGGCTGAGTTATACCAACGCTGATATTCTTCACACGACATGAGCCAACGTCCAGGTGGCTCGTAATGACCATGACCATGCATATGTGGGCTGGCATCTCCTAACGAGATGGTGTTTCGTAAATCTGGAAATTGTTCAGTGATGCGCGTCATGATTTCAGGTTTGATCCACTGAATGTGAAAGTCGGCGCGTGCTGATAGATCAGTGATACTGTCCATTTCAGGAGCAAGGTCAGAAGGCAAAGGTAACATGAGTCCAGCCCATTTTGGCCTATTACACATATCCACAGCTCTCTTAAAGAGCTGTCCGATATCACCGAATCTAGCACGTAACAAGGTGTCGTACCGGCTGTTCCAAGTCAGTGAATCCCATTGCCCTGTCTTTTCCAGCACAGGAAGCAGGTTTCGGAGATCGTCCAAACATCCCGTCTCAATTGCCGGGTTGCAGCTTTGCAATGTAAGACTTTCAATATATATTTCCAACGAATCTACGTGCTCCATATAATTTGTCTCCCATGGGATGAAAAGCTGCAGAATTTCAGAAATGGCCAGGTTCAATGCACGATGAGTGCGACGCACGCGTCTTACCCCGAGGTACAACCACCTTGGATGAAGGACACAAATAACGTGGATAATAGTTGTCGATAACAAAAACACTATCGACACCATAACGCTCTTCGTTGCTTCAACTACACATTCATCGTTGGTCAAGCTCAAAGTCCGGATTGCTGGTAGACACGCACGGAACGCACGGTAATGCCGCTTGAAGTCCTTAAGCTCTGTACCCAAATTTTCGGGAATAGTGGGATGATGGAGAATCTTGTCAACAGCTTCAGATATCGCCGAAATTGTCTGGTCAAGTGACTCAGGAGCTTGTTCTAGCTCTCCTTTTGCTATTGGTTTCGGGACACTGAAAGCGCGCTGTAATTCGGACTTGCATTTGAAGAATCGCGTGAAGTTCAATAACGGAGGTGGAGGCGGTGGTAAATCTGTTGCTTTAGACTTGAGCTTAATCATTGTGAAGGCGAAAAACTGGGTAATATAATATTTTGTGTTGGTTTGAGAAACCTTGGTCCGGAATATACTGTGTATGCGTCTGTGGCCGCGCACTCCTGGAATTAGGAAAATATTTTCAGCAAGCCCCGTTGACGGTCACTGTTAAAACCCGTCAGTCTTGCGAATATATGTACACACACACACGTAAATGAATACAATCACAAAAACATGAAGACATACAGATGTGTACATACGTGCATCTACAACATCACCTGGTTTAAGCGCCAGGGTCTCAGCAATTTTCATAGGCGCGTAACAAAAATTGACCAGGTGCGAGTTTTGTCGATGGCAAACATCAGCCCTAAAAAAACAAAACTTTCCTTTATATTTTTCCTGCCCAGGAGCTCTGACCAATCAGCGTCGAGCATTTTGGCGTTCCCGCAAAAGTAGAAGTGACCTCTAAAGATGTCCGACGACGACGCCCGTGAAGGGGTACCTGCCGCCACTGTGCCTGCAGTATCCTCAATGGACGTAGATGTCGCCATGACCCCCATCACTCCGGCGGTATCAACACGGGAGAACGCGGCTGGCTCCTGGCCTGCGCCTGTCGTTCTTGACTTGCTGGTATCAGAAGGGATGCCGCGCGAGGTCGTCAACTAGTATCTGGGAATCATCACCCGGATGACTGGACGCCTCCGTCACGTCCCTATCACTGATGGACCGCCTACGGATGCGGAGATGCACCGTTCGGTGAAGGAAAGGCGCCTCTGGGCCAAAAATAAGAAAGCTGGTGGAAAACCACGTGGGCCGCCCTTACTTGCCAGGGCCACCCCCCAACATTCACCCGGTGCCATCACCACCCGCGCTGCCAAGACTGTCCTTGTGCACACGGGAAAATCTGTCACCCCCAGAGGCGCGGCCGCTCTCCGGAAGATCATCGAGAGCGCGCCCACGTCAAGCCAGAACAGCGGACAGAAGGATGGAAGCTCCCAACCTGTCAAGATGGGTTTTGTTGCTTGTGTTGGGGATGCGTATCGTATTCCTCTGCGCTGCAAGACCTCTGAGGTTTTGAGCGTCTTCAAGACGGTAGAAGAGACATTGGCCACCATGCCAGAGCCTGCGAAGGCCACCCTACGCGGATGGGATGTCCGTGTCAAGGGACTTTTGCCGACAAGGCCAGCACAGGAGGCAGCTGAGCTGCTCTATCCCGGTGCGTTCTTAAGGGCCGAATGGCGAGGCGATGTTCTGCACGCCAATGTTGGGGACGCCGTCACCCCAATCGTCCACATGACGACCAAGTGTCGTGTGACTGTCGACGAGACCATTGCCGCCACCTGGGACGTTTCTCTTAAGGTGGTTGTCCAGTGCCATAAATTCTGGAAATGGGGCCACGGTTCCAGAAAGTGCAATGCCCGGGGTCCCCCGAAGTGTGGTAGATGCTACCAAGTTCATCGTGCCGACAAGAATGGGTGCGCTAGGCCGCCCAAGTGCCACGACGGAGATCACGCGCCGATAAGTGAGGCATTCCCAGCCCGTAGAGCTGCTCTCCAACAGGCCATGCAGGAGACCGCGTCGGTCCGCCAGGCTGAAGCTCAGTTTTGGGCCTCTCAGAAGGGTGTGGCCACGGTCCCGGAACTCTGGGTTTACGAGTCCTCCTCCGCTGCATCTGCCGTTGTCGACGTCGTCGATCTCCCCCCTCTCACAGTCGCTGAGGCTGCCACCACCGTCACTGCCACCGAAGTTCCTACCACCACAATCGCCGAAGAAGAAGCCATGGAGCTTACTAGCGATGAAGAGGACGACGAAGACATGCAGGACGCGCTCGGTGCCAACCTTCGGCATGAGGCTTCCCGGAAGAAGTCTACTTCCGCCAAGTCCGCCATTACTTCGGCCTTGACCCGAGTTGCTAAGATCAAGCTCGAAAGAAAGAAAGAGCGGGCTTCGAAGCGCTTGGCCGCCAAGGTACAGAAGATTTTGACACCCCCGCCCGCCTAGGACCCCGATGAGTGCCAGCCCGGCGAACTGGCTAGCCAGGCGTCGTAAATCCCATGCGTTCCTTACGTCTGCTCCAGTGGAATCTCCACGCGAGACCAGTGTGCCCCACTGGCGCTCTGAATTCAAGATCAGATGTCCTGTTCCTCCAGGAACTCCCGGGTTGTCACGACGCAGTTCCAAAGCGGTGGTCGGAGAAACTGGGGGAGTACAGTGTGATCACTACTAACAGGGTTGCGGCTCTGCTAGTCATGGGGTTACAATGGACGATGGTAGAGACGAATGAAAGGGTGGCTGCTGCATGGGTCGCTGGAAAGTGGATGGCAAGTGTGTATCTTAAGGTCAACGGGCAAGTACGGGATTTCTCGGCACTGAGCTCCATCGAGTTACCGTCCGAAGCCATTCTATTGGGCGATTTCAACGCACATTCACCGATGTGGGATGGTATAGGAGTGAGGGCCAATACTCTTGGGGCTATGCTTGAGGATTGGATCGAGAAGGGCGGTTATTACGTCAACACTGAGGTCGGCTGTATCACATGGGGGCGCGGGGAGTCTAAGTCTACGTTGGACCCCGCCATCACACGCGAAATACGCATCGACATCGAAGGGGGCGAGGGGCTGCCAGGATCTGATCACCTATCAATTTGTTGGAGGACACATGCGCCGAATGCTGCTCGTGTCCCGCCGCGACCGAAGAGAGATTGGAAAAGAGTGGACCCTGGGGAGGTAGGGCGAGTGTTTTTCACAGATTTCAGTTTTGGACGTATTCGTTCATCAACAGACCTGGAGTGAGCGGCGAATCGTTTCGGGACTCAACTACGGCTTGCTGCCGACACCTTTGCACCTGAGTGTATGGTACGGGTCAAGGCCCATCCATGGTGGACGTCAGAAGTTGGCCAGGCTTACAGCCATTGGAGATCTCTAGTATCTCAACGACGCAATGGCATTATAGTCACAAGAGAGGAGTTATATCAAGCCAAAGCTAACTACGGGACTATTGCAGAAGAGGGCAAGAAAAAGGATGACGCAAAGTAATTGTTGAGTGTGATGACGGATATATCGGCTATGTGGCAACACGTAGACCTGATGGGCAAGCGAGGCCAATCACATCGAATTGATACCATGGAGACCACCGAAGGCCTTGTTACCGACCGCGAGGGCATAGCCGATGTGCTGTGCGACCGTTTCTTTCCCGTTGCTGTACCATCACAACCACCACCCCCATACGCTCATCCGTCTGTACCTGAATGGACCATCGATTGCTATTTCAGTTCTGAGCAAGTTGCCGAGGCACTCAGAGACACAGGACCATGGAAGGCTGCCGGCATTGACAGTATCCCATCTGGTTTTCTCCGCGACGCTGGACCCGAGGTTCATGCGTGCATAGCCAAGCTCGCACGAGCATCACTCTACTATCAGCACTGGCCGACTGTCTGGAAGGAGGCCAGAGTCGTGCCGATCCCCAAACCGGGCAAGTCCGCTCGAGACAAGAGGAAGGCTGGTGGGTGGCGCCCGATTTCGCTACTATCAACAACGGGGAAAGTTATAGAGAAGATGGTGGCCCATCGCCTAGCGGTGGCGTTGGACCCATATCTTCCTAGTGGCCAGATGGGAAACAGGCCGGGCAGATCGACGGAGGTAGCTGTCAGGGCAGTACAGGAGTTTGCGCAGCGTTGTGGTAACAATCAACAGGCCCTACTCTTTCAGTTGGATATTGCTGGCGCTTTTGACAGGGTAGATCACCAATGGCTCATTCATGAGTTGACAATGAAAGGGACTCCGTGGTATGTCACGAACTGGCTTACGAGCTATCTCGCTGACAGACATGCGGCGCTTTCTCTTAACGGTGAAGACACGGGCCTACGGCCGGTACGCTCCGGCGTGCCACAGGGCTCCCCGCTGTCACCTATCTTGTTTATTACGTTCATCGCAAGCATGCATGAGCGGATCAAAAGTGGTATTCCTGGCGTCACGGGGGTCGAATTTGCAGACGACACCAACTTGCTGATTTGCGCGAAGAAACGTGCACAAGCTGAGGAGTCTGCTCAATTCGGGGTTAATTTGTTGCCGGAATGAGCTGACACTAGAGAAGTGGGTTTTGAGCCAGCTAGGAGTAGGCTTTTGATACTCAATTTGCACACCAGCAACCGGTGGAAAGGTCATTCGCTGGCGCATGAGGGTAATGAAATGGAGGGGCAAGATAACTAGAAGTTTGTCGGCATGTAACTCTACCGATCAGGGACGGGAAAACTCCAAGGGGACGCTGTCCTCGAGAAAGTCAAGAATAGAGTGCGACTGCTTAAGAGTCTTGGCTGGAAGTCAGAGATGGGGTATGAGACACTCGGCAATTTTTGGAAGACGGGGCTGACGCCGACTTTGCCATATGTACCCGCAGCATTAGCACACGCTGGCATCTCACAAGTCCAGATGGATAAGCTGGAGGCTGCCCAGTCTGAGGCTCTACGCGTGTACACCGGTGCTCAAAATAGTACGCCTTTCCCCCGCCTTCGTATTGAAGCTGCTTGCGAACCACTGCAGGAATATTTGGTTCACCGCACTGCCCGTAGCGAGGCCCGGGTTATGGAATCCCCNCTACGGCCGGTACGCTCCGGCGTGCCACAGGGCTCCCCGCTGTCACCTATCTTGTTTATTACGTTCATCGCAAGCGTGCATGAGCGGATCGAAAGTGGTATTCCTGGCGTCACGGGGGTCGAATTCGCAGACGACACCAACTTGTTGATTTGCGCGAAGAAACGTGCACAAGCTGAGGAGTCTGCTCAATTTGGGTTTAATTTGTTGGCAGAATGGGCTGAGACGAGAAAAGTGGGTTTTGAGCCAGCTCAGAGTACGCTTTTGGCACTCAATGTGCACACCAGTAACCAGTGGAAAGATCATCCGCTGGCGCTTAACGGTCATGAAGTAAAGGTGCAAGACAGTTCGAGGTTTCTCGGCATGCAACTCCACCGATCAGGGACGGGCAAACTCCAAGGAGAGGCTGTTCTCGAGGCCGTCAAGAAAAGAGTGTGACTGCTTAAGAGTCTTGGCCGGAAGTCAGAGGTGGGGTATGAGACACTCCGCATTTTGTGGAAGACGGGGCTGAGGCCGACTTTGACATATGTACCCGCAGCATTAGCACACGCTGGCATCTCCCAAGTCCAGATGGATAAGCTGGAGGCTGCCCAGTCGGAGGCTCTACGCGTGTACACCGGTGCTCAAAAGAGTACGCCTCTCCCCCGCCTTCGTATTGAAGCTGCTTGCGAG